>MU730692.1:16832-48954 GCA_026770625.1 Nicotiana glauca
TGCTGCTATTGTGTTATTTTGTGTTATGTTGTGTATTTTATGTTATTTTTAGTATGAGTCTATTGATAGTACTAACTTATTGTCTCTCTTGTTGATGTCTTGAGCCGAGGGTCTCCTGGAAACAGCCTCTCTGCCCCCGGGGTAGGGGTAAGGTCTGCATACATATTACCCTCCCCAGACCCCACTTGTGGGATTATACTGGGTTGTTGTTGTTGTTGTTGTTGTTTGAATAGTATTTTTATTCAGATTTTTCTTTACATGAAAAGTGGCTAAATTTTTATTACTTTCGAAAATGCAGCTATTTTTGAATTACTATTTATAAATCTGGCTATTTTTAAATTTCACTAGATTATTGGATTGGAGCAAAAAGTTACAGAAATAGGACACAAAAATAGCAAAGTTGATTATCTTGAACAAATTTTGTCCTCACTTGCCGCATGGATATAATTTCAAGTTTAACAAGTATTTCTTCTCGCTTGCCTCGTGAGCAGAATTTTTAAATTTTGACCTTGAAATTTATCCCATGGGATAAACGGGGGTTAATAGTTAAAAATCACCCACAAAAAATATCATATTCTACAATTGTTTTTGTTTAGGAGGGCATCCAAATGTGGGGAAGGGCACAGTTAGCCACTAATTAGAGATGTCTTTACTTTTTAGCCACTGTTTAAAATGTATTTATTCTTTAGTCAGTGCTTAATAAATTTTACCTGCGGGGATGAAAATATCCCTCTGCTAGACATGGGTGTTGTACAAATATTAAGTACATGATGTCCTTAACTTCATGAATGTTGTATAAATATTAAGGACAAAGTATCCTATATTTGCACCATCCATAGTTAAATTTTAGGACATCAGGTCCTTAACTTCATATGGCAGTGTAAATGTTAAGGATATAGTGTCCTTAACTTCACGTGTGCAGTGTAAATATTAAAGGGCATAATATCCTTAACTTTATGAGTGTTGTGTAAATATTAAGGATATGGTCCTTAACTTTATGAATGTTGTATAAATATTAAGGACAAAGTGTCCTGTATTTGCACCTTTCGTTGTTAAACTTTAAGACATCATGGCCTTAACTTCATATGTGTAGTGTAAATGTTAAGGACATGGCGTCCTTAACTTACATGTGTGCAAGGTAAATGTTAAGGACACCATGTCCTTAATATTTACACAACAATCATGAAGAAAGGATAAAAACGTCTTTTTATTTTAATTTTAATAAAGTAATGGCTATTTTTGCTTAGCATTAAAAGTATTGGATAAAAATTAAATATCACGTTAAAAAATGGCTATACATGCTATTTCTACTCCAAATGTTCTACAACCAGTTCAGTTTCTATTGTTTTTTGTAGAAAAACCCGCAATCTTTTCAAAATAGTTCATCCAACAGCATGATTTCCTTTTTGCTTTAACATTTGATCTAGCAAATGTCCAGTATTTGTAAAAGCTTATTCGCACTTGGTTTTATACCAAAATTATACTAATTTACTATAACTATATTATTCACTAATATTTATTTATTAATAAGTATATAAAATAAATATATGTCATGTATTTATTGATTTAATTTAAATATCGAGTGCAAGTAAAGTCTTATTATCACTACATCCTGCATGCATCATCAAACAATTTGACCACGATAACTAGTGAAATTAAGTTTCCAGCAGAAAATTAATGCTATTAGGTTTCACTGAATATTTCTTTTTCTAATTCTAATTCTTGATAAAGTTTAATCCATTTTGATACTCACATGCATATTGAATATCTCTCAGATGATGTAAATGGAATCTGTCGAAAAAATTCTTGATGTTGTCACGACCCAATCCATTATAGATTGTGATGGCGCCCAATACCGTTGTTAGGCTAGTCAACGCCGATCGAACTAGTAGTTTTCCGTTTAAATAAACTACTAGGTGGATAACATGTCCTCGCTTGTTCAAAGATTTAGAAATTTCCAAACGTAACATAATTAAACGGAAGCAAGCGAGTACAAATCGAAATCATGTAAATAAATCCAAAATCATAAGTGTACTAGTGTGTGTGCCAAGACCTATAGCCTATTTGGCCAAAAGTGCTTTTTTTGGGCCAAAAACACTTTTGGCCAAAAATTAAGGTGTTTGGCCAAGCTTTTGGAAGGAAAAAAAAGTGCTTTTGAGGAGAAACAGAAAAAAGTAGCTTCTACCCAAAAGCACTTTTTTGAGAAGCACTTTTGAGAAAAATATACTTAGAAGCAGTTTTTTAAAGCTTGATCAAACACTAATTGCTGCTCAAAAGTATTTTTCAAACTAATTAGCTAAACACAAACTGCTTCTCACCAAAAGTACTTTTGAAAAAAGCGCTTTTGAAAAAAAGCACTTCTCAAATTAAGCTGATTTTTACAGCTTGGCCAAATGGGCTACTAGTGTCACAGGTATGTGGGTAATCTAGTAGAATATACAAAAGAATATTGTCATACTATCTGAAAGGAAATAGATAGAAAAAAAAATATAACATAAGAAAGACTCCAGCTGCTGCAGAACGGCTTGGAAGGCAGCAGCTCACCGTGAAGTCTCGAGATAGGGATCAAATCTGCGCACCAGATTGGTAACCAGATGCACCTGCCTCAGATCCTGTACAATTAAGTACAAAAATGTAACGTGAGTACATAAATAATATGTTCCCAGTAAGTATCCAGTCTAACATCGAAGAAGTACTGACGAGGGGTCGACTTCGACACTTACTAAAGGCCAACAATATGATAATATGAAATTCTAATTAAGCATGATATACAACAATAAAACTCAGAACGAGGATTAACTAAACAAGTCTTCACCATATTTAAGAACCCTAATCACTTCCTTCATTTAAAACATATGATCACACAAACAAAGAATTTATACGAATAACAAAAGGAACTTCCAGTTCTATTATCACATACGAATTCCGCCGAGGACGTTCGGCCCGATCCAACATAAATGTAAATTGTTCACTACCGATGGTCGAACGACATGAATCGTAAATGCATCTATTAACTTGCCGAGGCGAATGACCTGCTCCCATAAGAGTAGTAGAAAGAATTACCTCGCCGGCGGAATATACTTGTGACGCGGTCAAATATAATTTATCAATAATCATAACACTTTCTTGATTCTTTTCAAAATAAAGACAATTCAACTTGAAGCATTTAAATCCTTAAAACTCCTCAACTTAGTTCCATTTGATACAATTAAGAAATATAATCAAATAACGAGTCCACAAAGCATGGTGTAAACCTGAAACTACCGGGACAGAAATAGCAATAGTAGCTACGTACAGACTCTCGTCACTTCGTGATTACGTAGCTCCCACAAATAAAAATACATTTTAATTAAGTTCATCTATAGGGTAAATTCCTTTAAAAAGAGACTTACCTCGTCTCAAACCCTACTTCCAAATTCAAGAATGCGCTCAAACCCTCAAATCGGAGCGGAACAATCCAAAATTAATCAATATATGTTCAAAGTTTATATTCTAACTATTTAAGTGATTATCCAACCCTAAATGTAAGGTTTCTAAAATTCATCCTCCGGCCCACAAGCTTGGATTTTGGATATTTTCGAAGAAAGTTGTTACCCATAACGTTAGGAGATTTTCACTAGGTTTCATAATCATTTTCGTGGTAAAATCTCTTTTGTTTTTAAAACCCTAGGTTTTCACCTAAACCCATGATTTTCACTAATCTACATGTTATAATCTACCCATTAACTATGTATTTAACTCACATTATGTAGTAATTACTTACCTCAAAGTGTTAGGTGAAATCCCCTCTCTAAGAGCTCCAAAAATCGCCCCAAAATGAAATAAATGAGGTTAAAAATTTCTAAGTCCCGTAGTAAATGAGGTTCTGCCTTCTGTGATTTTTGCACCTTCGGTGCTCGATCCGCCTCTGCGGAACTCTTAGAGTCCAGTGTAGGCCGCTTCTGCAGGCAGTAAATTTCTTATGCGGCCATCGAGTCACTTCTGCACCCAGCACTGCACCTGCGCCCTCCCTTTCGAACCTGGTCATTTGGGGGTGCGCACAAATCTCCGCGCCTGCGGTGCATTTCCAAATGCTCCAGAACCCCTTCTACAGCCAATTCGTCGCACTTGCGGCTGGCCAAGCGCAAGTGCAATTATGACATACCTGATGCTTTAGCTATTCCTCCAAATTCTCAACTTGGTCTGAGCCTCATCCGATTGACACTTCGGGCCCCTCCCAAACATACCATAAAACAGACTGGCTCGAACTCACGTAATGCCTAAAATAACATTAAAACTAATAATCACACCCCAAAACCAATTGAATCAAACTTAAAAACTTCAAGCTCTTCAATTTTCTTCCAATGCGCCGAAACGTACTTAAACTAATTAGAATGATATCAAATTTTGCATGCAAGTCTTATATGACATTACAGAACTACTCCCAATCTTAGAATTCTGTTTGGTTCTTGATATCACGAAAACACTCTCCAAACCAATTTAAAGAACTTCTAAAACCTTCAAGAACCAACTTTCACTATTAGGCGCCAAAACGCTCTCGGGTTATCTAAAACCCGATCCAAACATATGTCCAAGTCTAAAATCATCATGTGAACCTGCTGGAACCGTCAAATCCCTATTCCGAGGTCGTTTACTAAAAATGTTGACCGAAGTCAAACTTGGCCTTTTAAGCCAACCTTAAGGAACCAAATGTTCTGATTTCAACCCGAACTCTTCTAAATCTTGAAGTAACCATCCCCGCAAGTCATGAACCAGTAAAAGAAAGTACAATAAGTTTTATTTAGGGGAACAAGGTTCTAGATAGCTAAACGGTCGGTCGGGTGGTTACATTCTCCGCCTCTTTAACAAATGTTTGTCCTCAAATGAGTTTAGATTCATACCTGAAGTGCTAAATAAGTGTGGATATCTGCTCCGCATGTCCTCCTGGACTCCCAGGTCACCTTCTCAACTGGTTGGCCCCTCCACCGAACCTTTACCGCGAAAATCCTCTTGGATCTCAAATAGAGATCATGTCTAGCAACAATGGCAACTCGCTCATCCTCATAACCCAAGCTCTTATCTAGATGAATAGTGTTGAAGTATAACACATGCGACAAGTATGCATGATATCTCCAGAGCATAGTCATGTGAAAAACCGAATGAACCCCTAATAGGCTGGGAGGTAAAGTAAGCTCATAAGCAACCTCCCTAACCCGCATGAGCACCTCAAATGGGCTTTTAAACCTTGGCCTGAGCTTTCTCTTCTTTCCGAATCTCATAATGCCCTTCATCGGCGAGACTTTCGAGAGAACCTTCTCGCCTTTTTTAAATTATATATCATGTGCCTTCTGATCCACATAACTCTTTTGTCTGGACTGTGCTGTGCGAAGTCGCTCCTCAATCAACTTTACCTTTTCCAAGGCATCCTTTACCAAATCAGTACCATATAACTTAGGCTCTCCGTGCTTAAACCACCCGATGGGAGAACGACATCGCCGACCATATAAAGCTTCAAATGGATCCATCTCCGTGCTGGACTGATAACTGTTATTGTAAGCAAACTCTACCAATGGCAAGAACTGATTCAACTGTCCTCCTAAGTCAATCACACATGCTCTGAGCATATCTTCTGAGATTTGAACTATCTTCTTTGACTTCCCGTCGGTCTGTGGATGGAATGCAGTGCTGAGCTCCACACGGGTTCCCAACTCACTATAAATGGTTTTCTAGAATTGCAACGTTAACTGAGGGCCTCTATCTGATATGATGGAAAGCGGCACACCATCCAACAGAACTATCTCCCGAACATAAATATAGGCCAACCTCTCTGAAGTATAAGTAGTTGCAACTGGAATGAAGTGTACTGACTTGGTCACCCTCTCAACTATGACCCAAACTGCATCGAACTTCCGCAAGGTCTGTAGTAACCCAATTACGAAGTCCATAGCAATGTATTCCCATTTCCACTCTAGTATAGTCATCTGCTGGAGTAAGCCACCTGGCTTCTGGTTCTCATACTTAACTTGCTGGAAATTTAGGCACCTAGCTACATCATCAACTATGTCTTTCTTCATCCGCTGCCACCAATAATATTGTCTCAGGTCCCGATATCTTTGTAGAACCTGGATGAATGGAATATCGAGAACTGTGTGCCTCCTCTAGAATCCTCTCCCTTAATCTATTGGCATTAGGAACACATAGACGACCCTTGAGTCACAGGAAACCATCCTCGCCAATAGAAACCTCCTTGGCTCCACTCTGTAGTACCGCCTCTCTGAGAATTGCCAAGTGCGGATAATCAAATGATCGAACCTTGATCTGTCTCCAATAGTGAACACTGGGCAACTACACATGCAGAAACTCGGATAGGCTCTGAAATATCCAACCTCACAAGTCTGTTAGCCAAGACCTGAATGTCCAAAGCTAGTGGCCTTTTCTCTGTTGAAATGAATGCCAAGCTACCCATACTATCTGCCTTCCTGCTAAAGGCATCTGCTACTATATTTGCCTTGCCCAGATGATAAAGAATGGTGATGTCATAATCCTTCAGTAACTGAAGCCATCTACACTGCCTCAAATTGAGATCCCTTTTCTTGAACAAGTGGTGCAAACTACGATGATCAGTGTAAACCTCACAAGGTCATCCCATATAGATAATGCCTCTAGATCTTAAGAGCATGAACAATTGAAGCCAACTCTAAATCGTGCACATGATAATTCTTATCATGAGGCTTCTGCAGACGTGAAACATATGCAATAACTCGCCCCTCCTGCATCAATACACAACCTAAGCCAACTCTTGTTTTAGAAGTCAAAAACTATGTTTTGAGGCCTCAAAAACCTCAATTGTCTCACCTCAATTTGTGTGCGCAGTCCGAGCGCGTTTTCGAAAAGCTTTTATATGAAATCTAAGTAAAATAAGGAAATTAGCCTTTAAAATTGATTAAAGTTGACTTTGGTCAATATTTTTGGTAAATGGACTCGGACTCGTTATCGGATGGTCCCGTAGGGTCCGTAGTAAAATATGGGACTTGGACGTATGTCCAGAATCTAACTCCGAGGTCCCAAGCCTGAAAAAGATTTTTTTAAGGAAATTATTAACTGATAAATATAAAGGCTTTTAGAAGTGAAATGATACATTTTCTTGAGGGTATTACGCTCGTATTTTGGTTCTGGAGCCCGATACATGTTTAAAATAATAATTAAGACGAATATGTGAAATTTGATAAGAATTGAAGTTCGTTTGGTATAAATCGGACCATTAGTTGAGAAAAATGGAAATTTCAATGTTTTTGAGTAATTTTATGAATTTGAGGTTGAATTCATAGTTTTTTATGTTATTTTGATGATTTCATCTCACGCACAAGTCCGTATGATGTTTTTAAACTTGTGTGCATGATTGATTTGGAGCCTCGAGAGCTCGGGTGAGTTTTGGATAGTCTACGGAGTGATTTTGGACTTAGAGAGATTCCTGATGTGTTGCAGGCCCCTGATCTCGCAATTGCGAGATCAGGCATCGCAATTGTGATATACTCAGCGACTGCAAATGCGAGCTTTTGCTTCACAAATGCGAAGACCTCAAGACCAGCCTTCCTCGCAAATGCGAAGGCTGTCAGATGGGCTAGAGGTCATAAATGCGACATTTCACTTCACAATTGCGAAGATAGCAGGAATTAGTAGGGGTCGCAAATGCGACAGTTTTGTCGTATTTGAAAAGACAGCATACTTTCAATGGGTTCGCAATTGCGAACCCCTGGTTGCAATTGCGACATCTGCACCTGATAAGTGGGATTTCAGATGGTATTTCATCTATATTTCAAACTCTTTCAAACCATAAACTCTCTTGGGCAATTTTCCAAAGAAAGATTCTTCTTCAAATCATTAGTAAGTAATTTCTAACTTATTTCCTTCAATCTATAACATCTTTTTAAATGGTTTCATTTCAAAATCAAGGGTTTTTCTTGGGAAATTGGGTGATTTTGGGTAGAACTTAGGATTTTCAAATTTTGGGGATTTAGACCTTAATTTGAGGTCTGATTTTAAAAGAAATTATGTATTTGAGTTCGTGGGTGAATGGGTTATCGGGTTTTGGTTCGAACCTCGGGTTTTGACCAAGCGGGCTCGGGATCCGGTTTTGACTTTTGGGAAAAACATTGGGAAAACCTATTTTCATGCATTAGAATAGGTTTATTTTGCATTTATTAATGTTATTAAGTAATCTGTGACTAGATACAAGAGAATTGGAAGTGAAATCGGGATGTATAGCGGTGGTTGAGGCTTGATTGTGTTCATGGCATTGAGGTAAGTGTTTGGTCTAATCTTAGCTTGAGGGAATAGGAGTTTTGGTCATATTTGCATCGTGTTAAGTGTTGTGTACGACTCATAGGTCTGGTGACGAGTATCTATATGTTGGTGTCAAGCATGCACGTGAGTATTATACTATGATTGTTGTGACTCTGTTCTGTATTGTTCATGCTTAATATGATGATTATAAATGTTGAACAAGGCTTATGAAAGTATTCTTGGTAATTGACCATTGTTTAGGATTGGCTTAATTTGAGATTTATGTTATGAAGTGATTGTGGAAACGAGATGAGATATATTGTTGATTCCCTTGCCGGAATATTATTGTTTATAATATTGTTTCCTTTGTCGGAATGTTATTGTTTATGATATTCTTTTCCCTTGCTGGGATGTTATTGCTTATGATATTGTTTCCCTTGCCAGGATATTTTATTATACTATTGTTCCCTTGCTGGGATTCTTTTGTGATTGGTGTTGATTCGTATATTGGGATCGGGTTGCACGCTGCAATAATATTATATGGGATCGGGCTGCACACTGCAACAAGGAGTAATAAGGGTGGACAAGTGGGGTCGCGTTGCACGCCGCAACATCATTATATGATTGGGATCGGGTTGCACTCCACAACAAGAAAGAATAAAAGTGAATATTGATTCTTATGGTGACAAAGAGAGTAAAAACACGAAGGGTGATGTCGTGCACTTGTTAATGTTTTCCTTATTCTTGTTGATATGAAATTATGGTGCTCTTTATTCTTCTATACTGAAATTCTATTAATACTTGATATTCCCCGCAACATGTTCCCCCTTCCCATCTTTAACTGCTAGTTTCTGTTATCATTATTTGCCGTTTATGATTTAACTACACAGGTTTCTTTGGTAGTCTTGTCCTAGCCTCGTCACCACTTCACCGAGGTTAGGCTCGCTACTTACCAGCACATGTGGTCGGTTGTGCTGACACTACCCGGTACTGGAGAATTTGGACCACTGTGAGGTTGCTGGCTTCAGTCCAGTAGAGACCCGAGGTAGTCCTGCAGACGTCCACAGGCCTTGGCGTCCCCTTCTATACTATTTCCTTCTGTTCTTACTTATTTCAGAGACAAACATATATTTTTCTTTGTTCAAACCATATTTGTAGTATTCTTAGATAGTTCGTGAGATTATGATACCAGTTCTGGGTGGATTATTGTTATGGAATTGTATTTGTATTAAGTTAAACTATTAAATTTCGTCTTTCATATTTTTATTCTGCTATTGATCATATGTTAACTCGTAATTGCTAAAGGGTTGAGGAAAAAGGGTAATAAAATCTGTAATACTCGGCTAGCCTAGCTTCATGAGTAGGCGCCATCACGACTCCCGAGGGTGAGAAATCCGGGTCGTGACAAGTATACATCCCTAAATCGGAAGGCAACACTAGAATTAGTGTTGTAGTCAAGACCGTCTTTGGCTTCTGAAAGCTCACCTTACCATCATCGGTCCAACGGAACAGAGCACCCTTCTGGATCAATCTAGTCAAAGGTGTTGCAATGGATGAGAAACCATCCACAAATCAGCGATAATAACTTGCTAGCCCCAAGAAACTCCTGATCTCAGTCGCCGAAGTAGGACGAGGCCAACTCTAAACTACCTCAATCTTCTTGGGATCCACCTTAATACCCTCGCCTTATACAACATGCCCCAAGAATACCACAGAATCTAACAAAAACTCATGTTTAGAGAACTTAGCATACAATTTTTGTTCCCTCAAGGTCTGAAGCACCACTCCCAAATGTTGCTCGTGATCCCCAAGGATATGTGAGTAGATCAAGATGTCATCAATGAAGACAATGACAAACGAATCAATATAAGGCCTGAACACCCTGTTCATCAAATCCATAAATGTCGCTGGGGCATTAGTCAAGCTGAAGGATATCACTAGAAACTCATAATGGCCATATCTAGTATGGAAAGCAGTCTTCGAAACATCTGAGTCTTGACGCTTTAACTGACCGTACCCTAAACTCAAGTCGATCTTAGAGAACACCCTAAGACCCTGCAACTGGTCAAACAAATCATTGATATGTGAAAACTGGTACTTGTTCTTGTTCTTGATGGTAACTTTGTTCAACTGGCGGTAATCAATGCACATCTGTATAGTCACATCTTTCTTTTTCAATAATAATACTAGTGCACCCTATGGTGATACACTTGGTTTCACAAACCCCTTTGCTAACAAACCCTTTTCGGATCCATACGGTATGGTAGATTAGATATAGGCTGGGTACCTTGAGCCAAATCGATACATAAATCAATATCACGATCTAGTGGCATGCTGGGAAGGTCAGAAGGGAAAACATCGGCAAATTCCCAAACTATTGGCACTGCATCAATCGTCAGAGACTCTGAGGTGGTGTCCTGAACATAAGCAAGATAAGCCAGACAACCCTTCTTGACCATATGTCGAGCATTCAGAAAAGAGATGACCAGAGTAGATGTACTAATGAAGGAACCCTTCCACTTCAATCTCGGTAACTCTGGCATCGCTAAAGTAACAGTTTTGGCATGACAATCAAGGATGTAATTTTACGGGGATAAACATTCCATGCCAGGATGACCTCAAAGTCGGTCATATCAAGTAACAGAAGGTCTGATCTAGTCTTATAACCACAGAATGTGACCATACAGGACCGATAAATCCAATCCACAACCACAAAATTGCCCACAAGAGTGGACACCTAAATAGGAGTTCCCAAGGACTCATGAGAAATATCTAGGAAATAAGTAAACAGAGATGATAGTATGAATAGGTGATCTTGGATCAAATAACACCAAAGCATCCCTACCGCAGACAGAAATAATACATGTGATCACAGCATTTGAGGCTACTACATCTGCTAGCCAAAAAATCATAGAATCTAGCTGAGCGCCGACTGGCTAGCCTCCACATGACTAAACAATAGCTGGCTAACCTCACCCTGCCTGGCCTCTACCATTAGGATAGTGCCTACCCACTTATCCCCCCACCTCTGGGCGGTCGGATGGCTGGTGATGCTGATGACCCTGCTGTACTGCCTTGCCCCGAGGTCTGGGCTAAAATCTCTTCATGTGACTCGGATCTCCACACTCGTAACAACTTATCGGTGCCAAAGATTGTTATCCCTAAGTCGGACCATTTTGGCCTGAATACCCATTAGAAGAACCCTAGATGGCTTGTGGGTGGTATGAACTCTCTGGCACGGTAGTGAAATAGGCACTGGAAGAACCTTGATGAGCTAGTGGGCGGTAAAAACTCTCTGGCATAGCACTAAAATAGGGTCGCGCTGGAGCACCCCGAGTAGGTGGTGGTGCTGGATATGTGGGCCGGCTAGGTTGACCCCTTCCAAACTAACCTCTGCCCCTATCGGGGGCACCTCTAAACTCTCTAGAGAAATGGGTCCTCTTGTCCTGCTTCATCTACTCTTTACCCCTCTAGCGGTATCCCTCAATCCTCTAAGTAATCTCCACTACTAGCTGATAATTAGTACCCATCTCAAACTCCCGGGCCATACTAGCTCGAATACCAGGGTACAACCCTGCAACAAATCTCTGCACTCTCTCTACGTCGGTAGTAAGTATCATAAGTTCATGGCGAGACAACTCAGAGAATCTCGCTTCATAATCGGTCACTGACATTGAACCTGCTCGAACTAACCTTGCAAATATTCCCTCTGAGAGGGTGGAATATACCTATCCAAGAGAAGCTGTGTAAACTCGTCCCAAGTCATGGGAGGAGAACCCGTTGGTCTGGCAAGAAGATAATACTGCTACTATCTACGGGCCCAACCCTCCAGCTGGAAAGTAGTGAAATTCACCCCATGGGACTCCAATATCCTCATGTTGTGCAATCTGTCCCTGCACCGATCAATGATATCTTAGGTATCCTCATGTCGCTCTCCCTTGAAGATAAGAGGGTGTAGCCTAGTCTATCTTTCCAATAGATTCTGCAGATCGGCGTCTACAGCTGATCTAGGCTCAGGTATATCTGCGGTAACTGGCTAGGCTCCGCCTACGGGTAGTACACCCAGGGTTTGATATACAACAACTGCAAGCTTGAATATTAGGGGTTTGTGCTCCGCCTCCCGAATGAGATATGGCTGGGTCCGCTGGAAATAGACCACCTTGGGTAATAGTGTCCATGAACCGCATCATACAGCACATGACCTCCTAAAAACTAGGTGGTGACATGAAATCTACCGGGGCTAGCTTTGTGGCAAGCACCTCACTCTGCTCCTCAATGATAGGATCCTCTACTAGATTCACTGGCGGTGCTACTGGGGTAGCTCTGGGATGCACTCGTCCCTTACCTCAGGTCGGTGCCCTCTCCCTGCCTCTGCCTCGGCCTCTAGCAATAGGGGGAGCCCATAACTTGTGAGACCTATATATGCGTCCTCACCATCTATGAGAGAATGAGGGAAAGGAACTTAGCATAGCATCAACTTCACGATAGGAGATGAATAAAGAGTAGTTTACTAACACCCTATAGCCTCTCGAAGATTAGCACACATGTCTCTGTACCGATCCACAAGATTCAACTAGGTTTCCCCATAAATTGTGAGACTTTTGTGAACCTAGTACTCTAATACCATTTTTTAATGACCCAATTTCATTATAGGTTGTGATGGCGTCCAACACCATTGTTAGGAAAGCCAACACTGATCAAACTAGTTGTTTCCCTTTTAAATAAATTACTAAGTAGATAACATGTCCTCACTTGTTAAAAGATTTAGAAATTTGCAAACATAACATAATTAAATGGAAGCAAGTGAGTACAAATCGAAATCATGTAAACAAATCAAAAATGATATGTCTACTAGTGTGTGTGCCAAGACCTAGTGTCACAAGTATGTGGGCAATCTAGTAGAATATACAAAATAATACTATTCTACTACTTGAAAGGAAATAGACAGAAAAAAATAACAGAAGAAAGACTCCAACTACTGCAGAACGTCTTGGAAGGCAGCTCACCATGAAGTCTCGAGATGGGGATCAAATTTGTGCACCAGACTGGAAACCAGATGCACCTGCCTCAGATCCTGTACAATTAAGTACAAAAGTATAGTGTGAGTACATAAATAATATGCACCCAGTAAGTATCTAGTCTAATCACGAAGAAGTAGTGACGAGGGGTCGACTTCAACACTTACTAAGGTCCAACTATATGATAATATGAAATTCTAATTAAGCGTGATATACAACAATAAAAGTGAGAACGAGAACTAACTGAACAAGTCTTCATCATATTTAAGAACCCAAATCACTTCCTTCATTTAAAACATATGATCACACAAACAATGATTTTATACCAATTATAAAAGGGACTTCTAGATCTATTATCACACACGAATTCCACCGAGGGTGTTCGTCCCGATCCAATATAAATGTAAATTGTGCACTACCGGGGGTCAAACGACACAAACCATAGATACATATATTAACCTGTCAAGGCGAACGGCCTGCTCTCATGAGAGTTGTTGAAAGAATTACCCCGCCCGCGGAATATACTTGCGACACGGTCAAATATAATTTATCAATAATCATAACCCTTTCTTTATGATTTTCAAAATAAAGACAATTCAACTTGAAGTTTTTAAATCCTTAAAAATCCTCAGCTTAGTTCCATGGAATATGAAATTTCTAATTTAAGCATAATTGTCACGACCCAATTTCCCAACCCGGTCGTGATGGTGCCTCTCGTGAAGACAAGGCCAGCCAACTAGCTCAAATCGTCTCTTTAACAATTATTAAACATAAATGAATACACAAATACAGCTCAACGACAATAATAACTAGTATTTACAACCCAACACAACCCGACCGGGGTGTCACAAATCACGAGAATCTAAAGAAACCTGAACACAACTACAAGGCCAATAATATACAAAGATAAATTCTGGGAATTCTAAAGACAACGTCCGGTGCCGCGAACGCTGGCGGTTACCTTGCTCAGCTACAATAACAAAATCCTCAATCAGCTTAAACCCGCTACCGGGTAACAAATACCTGCAACTGCACGCGAGGTGCAGGGAGTAAAGTGAGTACTCCAACTCAGTGAGTAATAAAGGTAAATAATAACTGAGCAGCAAGAAACCACGTAAAGCAAGTCATCATGCTATATAGTACAGTGACCCTTTGAGAAAACAGTGAAACCGTGAAAACTTTAGAAATATCATGGCTCAGTTTAAAACCTCTTTCAAATATATCCTTTTTCCGACAGTTAAGCAAATGAATGCGAAACAGATAGTGCAAGTCAGCACATAAATCAGCCCCTCGGGCACAGCACTCCATTAACAAATAATACCAGGGTGTCAGGTAAGCAGTGCAAGAGGTAGCATGGAAGCCAATGAAATACGAGTGCTGAAATGTAATGACAAATAATACAAAATAGGAACAAATGCATGAGTTCAAGGCAATGCATATGACGGTACACTCCGGTACCCGCTGCGGTGTGCAGCCCGATCCATTTAGCGTCGACGATGCTCACTAGGGGTGTGTACAGACTCCGGAGGGGCTCCTATAGCCCAAGTGCAATATCAAGCCATCTCGTGGCATCAATTAATTCCTGTTCAGTCATTGTTACCTGACCAATTTACATCATACAGTGTCATTGTTACCACTGCTTCAAGTCACATCATATAGTGTCATTGTTACCATTGTTTCACGTTACAACATACAGTGTCGTTGTTACCACTGTTTCAAGTTACATCATATAGTATCATTGTTACCACTGTTTCAAAATCACTGTTGCGGCACATAGCCCGATCCATGCTCAGTCCAGAAATCAACATAAGCCCCTTGGGCATTTGTAAAACAGTAGTTCTCAGTCCGAAATATCATTTAAAATATCATTTGAGTTTTTCAAAACTTAGAAGTATGGCTGAGTTTGCAAAACAGTATCTAAAACCTTGGACCGAGATCAAAATAATATTCAAGTAATGCAAAACAGTGTTGTCAATCCCTGAAGGATTCAAATAATCGGCACGAAGCCCAAAACATGGCAATCAGCCCAAACCATGATAGCATCAAGTAAGTTTCAGACAATTACACAGTAAGATCAACAACCGGGATAGACCAAGTCACAATCCCCAACGGTGCTCTACCTCACGCTCATATCAGGCGTGCAAGTCACCTCAATACAGCAGTATGATGTGCAAATCCGGTGTTTCAAACCTTCAGGATGTCATTTACAAGTATTACTCACCTCGAACCGGTGCAATCTCTAGCTCGCGACGCCTTTGCCCCTCAAATCAGCCTCCACGCGAGTCGTATCTAACCAAAATCAGAGCGAATACATCACAATATGCTAAGGGAACAATACCCAATCGAAAACAATCGAGAAATAGCAAAAATCTCGAAACTAGCAAAACCCGAGCCCCGGGCTCGCTTCTCAAAAAATTACACAACTCATATTACCGGATTACTCATCTCGCCACGAGTCCATACATACCAAGAACTCCCAAATCCGAGCTCAAATGACCTATCAAATCCCAATTTGAAATATCAAAAACTCAAGCCCTAGCTTTACCCCTTTTTAATGAATTCCAACCAATTTCCATGTTAAATCTATCATAATCTCGTGTATTTAAGCCAAGGAACTTACCTCTAATCATTCCTCCGTGAATCCCTCTTCAAAATCGCCTCAAAGCTCTCAAAGATCGCTAAAAATGGTGGAAAATACATAACCCTCGCGGATGAAATATTTCAATAAAACCCTTTTCTGACCAGCCCAGATTTCGCTTCTGCGGAGAAAATGTCGCTTTTGCGACCTGCGCATCTGTGGTCCACGTCCGCTTCTGCGGACCTTCACTTAAGGGCCCCTACCTCTTCTGCATTTCACATTTCGCATCAGCGGGACCGCCTATGCGGCCCGCCTTCCGCTTCTGCGGAATATCAAGAGAATGCCAAAACTGCTCCTACGGTATAACTTCCGCTTATGCAGATAACTTTCCGCTTCTGCGGAAATTGCTCAACCTCAACCTTTTCACACCTGCGATACCTGGCTCCGCTTCCGTGTAACCGCATATGCGGTTTCCTTTCCGCAGATGCGGAAACACCTGCTGCAACCAAAAACCTGCAATTCCAACTTCAAATTTCCTTCCGATAGCTACCCGAAATCACCCCGAGGCCTCCGGGACCTCAACCAAAAGCACCAACACCTCCTAAAACATTATTCAAACTTGTTCCAATCCTCAAAACACATCAAACAACACTAAAATCATCAATTCACATCGGATTCAAGCCTAAATTTCTTCAAAACTTCCGAAACACGCATTCGATTAAAAACTCAACCAAATGACGTCCGGAAGGCCTGAAATTTTGCACACACATCACAAATCACATATCGAAGTTACAGCAACTCTCGGAATTCCATTCCGACCCTCGGATCAAAATCTCACCTATCAACCGGAATTCGCCAAAATACTAACTTCGCCAATTCAAGCCAAATTCTACACCAGACCTCCAAAATCAATTCCGATCGCGCTCCAAAGTCACAGATCACCTCCCGAAGCTAACCGAATTGCCGAAAATCACATCTGAGCCCTCTAACTCATAAATCAACGTCCAGTTGACTTTTCCAACTTAAACCTTCCTTAAAGAGACTAAGTGCCTCATTGCTTATCAAAACCAATCCAAATCAACTCTCACACACCACATACCGATAATGAAATATTAAGAAGCAATAAACGGGAAAAACGGAGCAGTAACACATGGGACGACGAGTCGGGTCATCACATCCTCCCTAACTTAAACAATCGCTCGTCCTCGAGCGTACCCAAAGTTGCACTATAAGCCAACCAATAGCTGAATGACCTTACCAAGCATATACCCGGGGTGATCCCACGTCACCCTATCTCACATAGGTCCGATAATACAACACAGCTGAAATTTCACAGTCCATCTGGACCATAAACCGTAGAACCACATTGCACTTTCCGAAATCATACCCAGAATAAACCTGAACCAGCTGTAATAACCCACACCTGCAACCTCAGGTGAAATCATACAATATACCACACAATCCAACACTCGAAACGATAGTCTCTATTCACAGCAGTTGCCCACAATACCCAAATACCGATAGAAACCTCTTATTAGCTAAAGTCTTATTCCAACACTTTCATATACTTCCAACGATAAATAAAACATGCAATAAACCGTAACCATTCCTCAGATCACCCATACACGAAGCCATTTCCTTCTTGACTAATACCACAACAGATTTTCGGGCCAAACCTCGATATTATCCTTCTAACAAGCTGAGATCAAATCTGTTCGTATTCATTAATGACTCCAACGATCACCTCAAATCCAACACACCATTCTGGTGATATGAAACCTCAACACCGGCCTAAGCCACACTTGCATAATATGCGCACCAATAAGAAACGGTCTGAACATACTCGAATCATGACAAATAACTCAAACGAAAGAGTTGTACCTCAACCTCATCAGTACCATCACAACACCAGGATGAGACCCCGTCTCACATCATAAAACAGAACACATAAATCTACCCCGAAAGGTCATAACTCCACGTAGCCTCGCTACAATGCGCGATCCTATCCAAATACTATTACACATGAAGCACCTCAAGTCGCTATGATCAAAATCGACAGCCGCGAACATATGATGTCTGAAACCAAAGCAATTCATTACACCCACGGTGAAACAAATAACATATGCCACGCAACCTGATAGGCCATAACCAATACTCCATTTACCGAGCAACACTCAATTACTCTTCCCACTCGACTTCCACTATGAATCCCCAATAGAACTGCACCACGTGTGCCCATAACCAACAAATCATAACACCTCACAGCACAGAGAAAGCAACTCATAGGTCTCCCCAGATCACTAACAAGTTCAATAACGATCGAATCAACATGTCCCTCAATAATACAACTCGTGACTAACCAAGCTAGCTCAAGCTAAATACGTAGCCACATCGGCCTGCCAACGAACTCAATACCAAGAAGCCTGAAATTGTTGCTTCCACTACTATAACTCCTGCCGGAGCCGTACTATACGGTGCCCGGCACCAAATAAATACCGAAGTCCACAATCTCACCTGACGACATGCCCGGCCATAAGAAATGCATCCAAAAAAGTCCCTCAATACCGGAACTAAGTCAATGATAGGAACCTCTACACTGACATCCGCCACAAAGGCCCCATTAAGGAAAGCAATCTTTCCTAGCCATCCGCTGGTCTTTGGAATATAAAACCACTCTGCTAGAACATAATCTGATGCACCTTGCCATGCAACCTGTGGCATTTTCCAACATAGCCCATAGCACAATAGTCTAGAATAACCCAACACTAAGACAACCAGTCTACACCCCAATATCATATCCAGAATCTAATATACCAAGCAAGGAAAGATCCACTCGGGCTTCCAAATCCCAATAGCCGCTAACGGTACCAATACATACGATCCACAACCACTACATAGCCTGAACATGAGAACTCCCAGTCTCCAACTCCATATAGCACACGAATCACTGTACCTAATCCCAAATTCCGCCGTATGAATACATATTACATCTCAAGTACCCAATCATTCCATGAAAAATATTCTCAAAATTTCCCAGTGCCATCAAACAACTCAGACATCAGTAGTCGATCTAACAAGAAAGCGCCGCAATACCACCGAAGTATCATCAGTTAAGTCATATTACCCCTTTCCAAGACAAATACTCTCGTCAAATCACTTCCAATTAGCAGTATCATTTCATTCGTTATCTGAGGCTACTCTTCACTTAAGAGTTTTATGAACTTCTTTTCATAACTGAACTGTAACTCACCTAGCCAACAACTTCCACTGATCCCATTTGGAATAAAATCATTATGCATTCCATGCTTCTCATGCCTATAGAAGATATATACATCTCCAAATCATGGTGAAACCTAACAAGAATTCTTCCCCAATTCCCTTTGCACAAGCTAAACTGTCAGGACTGAATCCTTCTAACTAGACCAGACTAGACAAGTTGTCTGCACTCAAAATCTTTGTTGCACAATACCTGTAAGAGCTCATTACCTCGAACACATACAAAGAAATTAATCATATCCTTACCATACGATTCGGTCCACTATCAAGCTATTCCATCTATCTGATTTCCTTTGTGATTCACCATCCACTTGACATTCCTTCTTGCTGTAGCACCACAATGCCTCAACCCAGGCTTACCACACGAGACCCAAGCATGAGACCACACTGTCTAAGACCCATAAGCCACTGAATACTCGCTCAAATATTCCCAGAAACACCACATTCCCAAAATAATCTACTATGAAGAACTTCCTGTGAATCTAAATCTGTTACCTTTATTTTCCTGATACTGGTGCATAGAATCCCATACTTAACATAAAAATACCACAAGTCTTGACATTTTCCAATGAAAACGCAATCTCTAACAACATAAACAACCTTAAGACACCTGGTTGTCACATGTAGAATCTTGAACACATTAGAACCATCCTCGAAAGTCATTCACTCTTATTAAAACTACAAATTACCTGACCCAACGAATAGAGTAACTCGTGCTGTATTGGCAATTCGATAATGCAAAATGAGATCCTTATCCCAATAAAAACAAACATCTTCCTGCTCCATGCACCGAGCATTTTTACCAACAATAGGTTAAGACATCCTCTGATTCTTACACATCTACGAGGAAACATATAACCTTTGTCAAAATTTTGCTTCGCTCGTGCCATCCTCGGCTCAATTTCTGCAACCAGAACTGATTCGCCAGCGTTCCTCGAAACAGAACCAACATAGCACATAACCGTGCAATCAGCTTATCAACAGCAACCTCCCCAACTTGGCTCGAAGCCATATATCAGGACACACTCAATAACCAATAATACTTTTACTCTAATGATGCCACAATATCATAGTGAGATTAAACTCAAATCATCTACCAGTTGTGAAAACACAAATCATCTAGTACTGAAATCCTCTGCAAATCTCGCATTTATCCCCATATCAGTTGAGTCCACTCTCTTAAGCGACCACAATTTTCAAATTTCAACACGTACCCTTCAATTACACATGAGACCTCCTAACATACACACGAGGGATCATACCACTTAAGAACACTCCGCATGAGATAACCCACCTGTTTCGCCTCAATTAACATTTCTGCATACTTTCCACCATCATACACATTACACAGTCATTTAGTCCTCCTGGGTCTGAACTCATACCGCCACATGAAATGCACTACACTCCCCAACTAGGAGACACAAAAATATTCTTCACGCACCCATAACTCGGGCTACACTTCAAATCACAATAGAAATCGAACACTTAACAGCTCTTCTATTAACCAGCAGACTTCTTCATCACTACCAAGTCATATAGATACATCTCGTTATACTAACATACTCATCACATAAACACCAAACCGCCATTCCGGCTAATAGGGACAATACCGAACATATAAGTTCAAAACACTTGCTCACACAATCAACACCTCGGTGCTCAAACCATGGCAAAGATCCGGCCTCAAGTCCTCCAGACTGGCCCAACATCAAACTCATAGAGATTACATCTCGCCCCTTGATCGGGGAATCACAAACCATCAAGGCACATCTGACGTTGAGCGCTCACGTGCGCATACAGACGTGTGGAAGGAATTTCAAGAGTTATATCTCAAGCTGAATCAAGTACGCACGATAAGAATTCCAAGAAAGTGAAGCTTTCCTAAAGGTTCTGCAGCCTCTCGAGGATAAATACAGATGTCTCCGTACCGATCCGCAAGAATCTACTAAACCTGCTCATGACTCGTGAGACCTAGTAACCTAGGCTCTGATACCAACTTGTCACGACCCAATTTCCCAAACCGATCGTGATGGCGCCTCTCGTGAAGACAAGGCCAGCCAACTAGCTCAAATCGTCTCTTTAACAATTATTAAACATAAATGAATAGACAAATACAGCTCAACGACAATAATAACCAATATTTACAACCCAACACAACCCGACCGGGGTGTCACAAGTCACGAGCATCTAAAGAAACCTGAACACAACTACAGGGCCAATAATATACAAAGATAAATTCTGGGAATTCTAAAGACAACGTCCGCTACCGCGAACTCTGGCGGTCACCTTGCTCAGCTACAATAACAAAATCCTCAATCAGCTCAAACACGCTACCGGGTAACAAATACCTGTAACTGCACGAGAGGTGCAGAGAGTAAAGTGAGTACTCCAACTCAGTGAGTAATAAAGGTAAATAATAACTGAGCAGCAAGAAACCACGTAAAGCAAGTCATCATGCTATATAGTACAGTGAACCTTTGAGAAAATAGTGAAACCATGAAAACTTTAGAAATATCGTTGCTCAGTTTAAAACCTATTTCAAAAATATCCTTTTTCCGACAGCTAAGCAAATAAATGCGAAACAGATAGTGTAAGTCAGCACATAAATCAGCCCCTGGGGCACAGCACTCCATTAACAAATAATACCAGGGTGTCAGGTAAGCAGTGCAAGAGGTAGCATGGAAGCCAATGAAATACGAGTGCTAAAATATCATGACAAATAATACAAAATAGGAACAAATGCATGAGTGCAATGCAATGCATATGACGGTACACTCCGGTACCCGCTGCGGCGTGCAGCCCAATCCATTTAATGTCGACGGTGCTCACTGGGGGTGTGTACAGACTCCGGAGGGGCTCCTACAGTCCATGCGCAATATCAAGCCATCTCGTGGCATCAATTAATTCCTGGTCAGTCATTGTTACCTGACCGGTCAGTCGTTGTTACCTGACCAATTTACATCACACAGTGTCATTGTTACCACTGCTTCAAGTCACATCATACAGTGTCATTGTTACCACTGTTTCATGTTACAACATACAATGTCATTGTTACCACTGTTTCAAGTTACATCATATAGTGTCATTGTTATCATTGTTTCAAAATCACTGCTGCGGCGCATAGCTCGATCCATGCTCAGTCCAGAAATTAACATAAGCCCCTTGGGCATTTGTAAAACAATAGTTCTCAACCCAAAATATCATTTAAAATATCATTTGAGTTTTTCAAAACTTAGAAGTATGGCTGAGTTTGCAAAACAGTATTTAAAACCTTGGACCGAGATCAAAATAATATGCAAGTAATGCAAAACAGTGTTGTCAATTCCTGAAGAATTCAAATAATCGGCACGAAGCCCAAAACATGGCAATCAGCCCTAACCATGATAGCATCAAGTAAGTTTCAGACAATCCGGTGTACAAGTCACCTCAATACAGCACTATGATGTGCAAATCCGTGGTTTCAAACCCTCACGATATCATTTACAAGTATTACTCACCTCGAACCGGTGCAATCTCAAGCTCGTGATGCCTTTGCCCCTCAAATCGGCCTCCACGTGCGTCGTATCTAACCAAAATCAGATCGAATACATCACAGTATGCTAAGGGAACAATACCCAATCGAAAACAATCGAGAAATAGCAAAAATCTCGAAACTAGCAAAACCCGAGCCCCGGGCCCTCTTCACGAAAATTTACAAAACTCACATTACCGAATTCCTCATCTCGCCACGAGTCCATACATACCAAGAACTCCCAAATCCGTGCTCAAATGACCTATCAAATCCCAATTTGAAATATCAAAAACTCAAGCCCTAGCTTTACCCCTTTTTAATGAATTTCAACCAATTTCCATGTTTAATCTATCATAATATCGTGTATTTAAGCCAAGGAATTTACCTCTAATCATTTCTCCTTGAATACGTCTTCAAGATTGCCTCAAAGCTCGCTCAAAAATGGTGGAAAATACATAACCCTCGCGGATGAAATATTTCAGTAAAACCATTTATGACCAGCCCAGATTTCGCTTCTGCGGAGGAAATGTCGGTTCTGCGACCTCCGCATATGCGGTCCACGTCCGCTTCTGCGGACCTTTACTTAAGGGCCGCTACCGCTTCTGCGGTCCACGTCTGCCTATGCGGCCCGCGTTCTGCTTCTGCGGAATATCAAGAGAATGCCAAAACTGCTCCTGCAGTATAACTTCCGCTTATGCGGATAACTTTCCGCTTCTACGAAAATTGCTCAACCTCAACCTTTTCTCACCTGCATAACCTGGCTTCGCTTTCGCATAACCGCATCTAAGGTTTCCTTTCCGCAGATGCGGAAACACCTGCTGTAACCAAAAACCTGCAATTCCAACTTCAAATTTCCTTCTGATAGCTACCCGAAATCACCCCGAGGCCCCCGGGACCTCAACCAAAAGCACCAACACCTCCTAAAACATTATTCAAACTTGCTCCAATCCTCAAAACACATAAAACAATACTAAAATCATCAATTCACATCGGATTCAAGCCTAAGTTTCTTCAAAATTTTTGAAACATGCATTCGATCAAAAATTCAACCAAACGACGTCCGAAAGACCTGAAATTTTGCACACACATCACAAATCACATATCGAAGTTTTAGCAACTCTCGGAATTCCATTCCGACCCTCGGATCAAAATCTCACCTATCAACTGGAATTTGCCAAAATACTAACTTCAGCAGTTCAAGCTTAATTCTACATCGGACCTCCAAAATCAATTCCGATCGCGCTCCTAAGTCACAAATCACCTCCCGAATCGCCGGAAATCACATCCGAGCCCTCTAACTCATAAGTCAACGTCCGGTTGACTTTTCCAACTTAAGACTTCCTTAAAGAGACTAAGTTCTTCATTTCTTATCAAAACCAATCCAAATTAACTCTCACACACCATATACCAATAATGAAATATTAAAAAGCAATGAACAGGAAAAACGGAGCAGTAACACATGGGACGACGGGTCGGGTCGTCACAATAATACATGAAGATAACAATAAGCGCAGATAAGAAAGAAAAATAATTGGACAATCCTTCCATCATATTTAAGAACCCAAAGCACTTCCTTCATCTAAAACAAGTGATCTCTCGACAACAAATTAATAAAACTTATAAAAAGTTTTTAGTTCTACTATCACACACGAACACCACCTAGGACATTCGGCCCGATCCAACATAAATGTAAATTGTGCATTGCTGAGGGTGGAACAGCCTAAACCATGGTGTCAACTTAAAACTACCCGGACATTATCAGGAATAATAGCTACGTATGGACTCTCGTCACTTCGTGCATACGTAGACTTCACAATTAATCTCAATGCCAAATTTTCAGTCCAAGCTTATTCCCAAACCATCAATTTGTTGTCGAACGATGCAAACTTATCCAAATAGTGTAAAAATTAATCAATATAGGCTTAAAAGTTCATATCTCAACTATTAAACTAATTTCTCAACTCTTAATGCAAGATTCCTAAAATTCATCCACGGGACCACGTGACCGGATTCTGAAAATTTTCAAAGAAAGTTGTTACCCATAACCTTAGGAACATAAATATATGATTTTCACTAAGTTCCATAACCATTTTCGTGGTAAAATCCCATTTTTATCAAAAAACTAAGTTTTCCTCTAAACCCATGATTTTTACTAATTTACATGTTATAATCTATCCATAAACTATGTATTAAACTCACATTAGGTAATAATTACTTACCTCTTAAAGTTAGGTCGAAATCCCCTCCTTAAGAGCTCTCAAACTACCCAAGAGTGTAATAAATGACCCCAAAAATGCCTTAGTCCCATTTTTAAAACTCACTGCCCAACTGCCTCCTTCGTCGCTAACGTAGAAAGGGCCTCGCGTTCGCGAAGGAAAATGTCTCAAACACCCTGGAGACTCTACATCTCGAATGTGACCAAGGCCTCATGAACGCGGAGGTTGGCTTTGCCTACCCTTCGCGAACGCGAAGAACAAAGCAGCCCAGCTCATCCCAGAATACTCTATGCGAATGCGGGTTGCCTCACGCGAATGCGAAGGTCACCGGCCCCAGATCTTCACGAACGTGGACTGGTTATTGCGAATTCATAAGACATTTTAACCTTTGTCCCAATTCCTTCTATGCAAACGCGATTGTGCCTTCACGTTCACGAAGAAAGAAACTAGACTTGTGATTTTCTGGTTTCTCATACTTTGCTCCGAGGGGTCCGAAACTTACTCGAACCACTCGAAAACCCATCCAAAGGCACTAACAGGTATGTAATTATAATACGGACTTGCTCAAACTCACAAAACACGAAAAACAACAACAAAACCAAAAATCATACCTCAAAACCAAATTGAATCAAACTTTGAACTTCAAGTTTTCTAAATTCTCTGAATGCGCCGAATCATACCTAGACTACCCGGAACGAAACCAAATTTTGCTTGCATGTCTTAAATGAAATTATGGATCTATTTTTAGTCTCGAAATTCTGTTTGGACCTAGATATCACAAACTTCAAAATCCTTCAAGAACCAACTTTCACTATTAGGCGTCAAAATGCTCCTGGGTCATCCAAACATACGCCCAAGTCCGAAATCATAATACGAACCTATTGGAACCATCAAATCCCGATTTGGAGGTTGTTTACTCAAAAAGTTGACGAAAGTCAAACTTGGCCTTTTAAGCCAACCTTAAGGAACCAAGTGTTCCGATTTCAATCCAAACTCTTCCGAATCCCGAACCAACTATCCTCGCAAGTCATAAATCACTAAAAGCAAGTAAGGGAAGTCATATTCAGGGGAACGACATTCTACAAAGCAAAACGACCGGTCGGGTCGTTACATCCCCTCTTTAAGAGCTCCAAGAATCGCCTAAAAAATGAAATAAATGAGCTTAAAAATATCTAAGTCCTGTATTAAATGAGGTTCTACCTTCTACGATTTTCGCATCTGAGGTGCCTTGGCCGAATCTACGTATCGCACCTGCGGTGCTTCATTCGCTTCTGCGGAATTCTTAGAATCCAGCATGGGCCGTTTCTGCAGGCGGTAAACTGCTTCTGTGGCCATCGAGTCGCTTTAGCGCCCAGCGTCTCACCTGCACCCTACTCTTTCGCACATGCGCATTCGCGGGTGCGCACAAATCTCTACACATGCGGTCCCTTGCCAAATGCTTCAGAACTGCTTCTACGGCCAATTCCTTGCACCTGCAAGCTCGCACCTGGTGCTGCTCGAGAGTAGATGCGATTACGACAGACCTGATGCTTCAGTTGTTGCTCAAAATTCTCAAATTGGTCTGAGCCTCGTCCGACTGACACTCGAGGCCCCGGGGCCTGCCCAAATGTACCAACAAGTTTGAAATCATAAAACGGACTCGTTCGAACTCTCGGAACGCCCGAAATAACATTAAAACTAAGAATCACACCCCAAAACCAATTGAATCAAACTTAAGAACTTCAAACTCTTCAATTTACTTTCAATGCGCCGAAATGAGCTTAAACTACTTGGAATGACACCAAATTTTATGTGCAAGTCTTATATGAAATTATGGAACTACTCTCGATCTGAGAATTCCATTTGGACCTCGATATCGCCAAAATCTGCTCCATTCCAATTTAAAGAACTTCCAAAACATTCAAGAACCAACTTTCATTATTAGGTGCCAAAACAATCCTGGTTTATCAAAAATCCAATCCGAATATACGCCCAAGTCTGAAATCATCATATCAACATATTGGAACCGTCAAATCCTGATTCTGAGGTCATTTACTAAAAAAGTTGACCGAAATCAAACTTGGCCTTTTAAGCCAACCTTAGGAACCAAGTGATTTCAACCCGAATTCTTCCAAATTACGAACTAGCTGTCTCCGCAAGTCATAAATCAGTAAAAAAAAAATATAAAATTTTTATTTAGAGGAATGAAATTGTAGAATGTAAAACAATCGGTCAAATCATTACGGCTTGATATGGAGTATCCAAATTGCCGTCAAACTGCCCCATAAGGGGCATCATCCAAGCAAAGTGGACATTTGAATTAACATAGTGATGTGGGAAATTGGAAGTTCAATTTTTGTTTTTATTTTCTTTTTGCTAAAGGAAGTTCAATCCTATGTCCACTTGATGTCCTTTGTCGAGCTTTTTCCCCTGCACTTATCCTTTTTGGTCCTATCTTTAGTTTTTGCTTTTTTTTTTGGTAATAAAGATAAATATTCTATTAAACAAGCATATGCGTACAGAGGTCTTCATGCTAAGGTTGCACTAGATAAGGTAAACTATTACTATTACTTGCTATATTGTTTGTAGTTTTAGCAAGCAAGTTACTGGTACAACATCCCAAATTATTATGAATACTAACATAACTTCTAGTTTCACATACTGCAGGTTGTACTGGCAAGTCATATGTACAATGTGGTAGCAAGTATGTAGTAGCAAGCTTGTCCTCATCCCATATCTTACTAACAAAAAGTTTTTCCAAAATTCTGTTACACTAGCTAACTAGATTATTGAACATGAGCTTTAGCTAATATAAAATATTTATACTTTATTTGTTGTAATAGATCATTTGCATTGTTTTAAAAATTACAATTAAGTTTTATGCAAGTATTTGTTAATTAGTTTTTGTTGCGTGTATTAATGCACTCTCTCCATATAAATTTATGTGAGTCTTAAAAAAGAATGACATAATTTAGGGAGTGTTTAAAAATAGTTTCACTTTAATGTTTTCATTTAACCTTTAATGGGAAACTTGACAACAAATTTGAAAGTCCCATTTTTCCCTTAAACTCCATAAACTTTATACTGTATCAAACTACATCATATAAATTAAACTGGAGTAAGTAATTCTTTTTAAATTGTTAATGTGTATAAATATAGTATAGCCTTTTATTCTTACTCTGGTTTTTTCTACTAATAACACAACTTAAGATGATAAAATTGGAGGCAAGTAGAGCATCTGACCAAAAAATTATTCAATTTTGACTATAAATGTGGGATTAGAGCTATAACTGTAGGAAAATTGGGTCCACCCATAAGTGATGCTTTAAGGCTCAATAGGATTATTAGTTAACCTTAATATTTCCTATAAAAGTACACTTATAATGTACAACAAAATACACAGAAAAGCAGCATTTTTTCACACTATTTTCTCCCAAATCAGACGAGGAGTTTAGACTGTAAAAATGGGGGATAGCTCTAACATATTGTGACAACCACCATTGACCAGTGATTCTAGCCTCAGTTCATTTCAAATTTTTGCTTCTGCTTCATGAAGGACAAGTAAGTTTTCATTTTACGATTCACGCGCTATTATAATGTGTTTAGTTTATAGCATTCCTTCATTGGTATCAGAGCCATATGCTGGTTTTCTGGTTCGAAAAATACATACAATAGTTCTAATTTTCTATGTGAATCGAGAACTTCGTGATATTGGGCAGCTTTTGCTCATCTGTATGAGGAAGTAATGAACAAAGGCAGGGAGAATAAGTTATTCCGACTTGCTAAGGCGAGAGAGAGGACGACTCGGAATCTGGACCAAGTGAGGTGCATAAATGATGAGGACGGAAAAGTTTTAATGGGGGATGACCAGATTAAGAGCAGATGGCAGACCTACTTTCATAAACTTCAAAATGAAGAAAGGGATCAGGATATTATACTAGGTGAATTGAAGAATGTTGATAGCCACCATGAAGTAAGTTATTGTAGGGACATTGAGGTCGATGAGGTCATGGAGGCAATGGGTAAGATCAGGAGGGGCAGAGCCACCGGGCTAGATGAAATTCCGGTTGAACTTTGGAGGTGTGTGGGTACAACGGGCTTGGAATGGCTTACTAGGTTATTTAATGTTATATTCAAGACTAATAGGATGCCTGAAGAGTGGAGGTGGAGTATAATAGTTCCGTTGTATAAGAGAAAAGGAGATATCCATAGCTATAACAACTATAGGGGTATCAAATTACTGAGTCATACCATAAAAGTCTGGGAGAGAGTAGTAGAAATGAGAGTGCGAAAGACGGTTTCTATTTCAGATAACCAATTCGGGTTCATGTCGGGGCGGTCAACCACAGAAGCTATCCACCTTATTAGGAGGATGGTGGAACAATATAGGGATAAGAAGAAGGATCTCCATATGGTGTTTATCGATCTAGAGAAAGCGTATGACAAGATTTCTAGGGAGGTCTTATGGAGCTGCGTAGAGGTTAAAGGGGTCCCGTTGCCTATATTAAGGTGATTAAAGACATGTATGATGGAGCAACGACTCGGGTTAGGACAGTAGGAGGCGACTCCGAGCATTTTTTGGTTGTTACGGGGTTTCACCAAGGGTCTGCCCTTTCCTATTTTCCCTGGTGATGGATTCCATAACGCATCATATCCAAGGGGAGGTTCCATGGTGCATGATGTTTGCTGATGACATAGTTCTAATTGGCGAGACACGATGCGGCGTCAACGAAAGGATAGAGGTTTGGAGACATGCCCTTGAGTCTAAAGGTTTCAGGTTGAGTAGGACGAAGACGGAATACCTTGAGTGCAAATTTGGGCCCGAGCCGACAGAAGCGGGAGTGAAAGTGAGGCTTGACTCTCAAGTCATCCCTAAGAGGGGTAGTTTCAAGTACCTTGGGTCAGTTATTCAGGGGATCAGGAAAATCGACGAGGATGTCACACACTGTATAGGGGTAGGGTGGATGAAGTGGAGGTTAGCGACGGGAGTCCTTAGTGACAAGAGAGTGCCACTATTACTAAAAGGTAAGTTTTATAGAGCAATGGTTAGGCTTTCCATGTTGTATGTGACCGAGTGTTGGCCAGTTAAGAACTCACACATCCAGAAGATGAAAGTAGCAGAGATGAGGATATTGAGGTGGATGTGTAGGCATACAAGGATGTATAAGATTAGGAATGAAGATATTCGAGAGGAGGTGGGCGTCACCCCCATAAAGGGCAAGATGCGGGAAGCAAGACTCAGATGGTTCGGGCACATTCAAAGGAGGAGCACTGATACACCGGTGAGAAAGTGTGAGCAACTAGCTATGGTGGGCATGAGGAGAGGTAGAGGGAGACCTAAGAAGCATTGGGGAGAGGTGATCAGGCAGCACATGGTGCGACTTAGAATTATTGAGGACATGGCCCTTGATAGGGAATTATGGAGGTCGAGCATTAAGCTTGTAGGTTAGAGGGAAGTTGTGGATATTTTTACTGCGCACTAGAGTGAGACTAGCCAGTTAGGAGTTAGTCTTAGGATGCTACTGATTAGCTACTGATGCAGGGTTTTATCTGTTGGATATTAGTATACCTTCCATCTTTTTCGTATTTCCTATATTTATTATATTATTCTTATTTTGTTATTTTATGTTATGTTATGTTATGTTATTTTATTATAAGTCTATTAATAGTACTAATATATCGTCTCTTGTCTCTTGTTGCTTTCTTGAGCCGAGGGTCTCCTGGAAATAGCATATCTGCCCCTCGGGGTAAGGGTAAGGTCTGCGTATATATTACCTTCCCTAGACCCCACTTGTGAGATTATACTGGGTTGTTGTTATTGTTGTACGTTTGTTGCGCAACTAGGATTGCTAGAACAATTTTACATATACTCTTATTCTTAACATGGTACTATTTATTAATTTTAAAAAAAATTATTTTTTGAAACCAGAAAAAGGAAAAGCAAATTTTTTTTATAATTCAGAACCCCATTATCATACCCTAGAAATTTTTTTGACTGATCACAGAAAAAATTATTTTTAGAAGGTATTTTAGATCAGCCCGTCGTCGCTTGAATACCGCCACCACCACTGGTGTATATCCCTTTTCGATTTTTTTTCAGCCACTAGAAAGAAGGTTAGAGAGGCTATGACTTTTCATTTCTCTGAAAATAAACAAATTAAAAAAAAGGGGTGGGGGGATTGGAGCTTTGTGCTTCAATGGTTGTGGCAAATGAAACGAAGAAGAAGAAGTAATAAAAGTTTCTCTTCTTCCACAAAATGCATCGGCGGCGTCATTGGTGAAAAAGAAGGAACAAGGGCTCTTTTAATTTTTTAATTTATTAAGTTTATTTTTAAAAAAATAAAATCTGAAGAAGAGGTCTTCATGTGTGACGCCTGAGTATCGAAAGAAGGAGAAACTAGATTTCTCTTTTATACACTTTAATAATAAATAAATAAATAAAAGAGGGGGATGGAGTTGGTCTTCATTAAACTAGGGCGGCAGAGAGTATATTAGAAAGAAGAAGAAGTAGAGAAAATAGGTTTTCTCTACAAAGACCCTAAATAATCCTTTTTTGAAGTTCGTAAGGGACTTGGGCAACATTAAATTTGGCTAAAGGCCCACCAACAAAAAGAGGATAAAATTGCTCTTCAATTTTTTTTTTGCTGGTAGATTTTGAACATGGGCTTATGGCCCACATTAATTGCTTAAGCTAATTGCTCAAGCCTGGCTTTATTTTCATGTTGGCAGAATTTCTTAGGGGCTTAAGTTTCGCTTTATATCTTGCTTAATGTTAATTGGGCTAATGACCTAAATTAAAATCTACAATAGATTTTGTCTTTTTAAAATAAATTTCAGATCGCTTCCAACGAGGCAGGGAATTAAATAAATTACAAGAACTCCAGTCCTAGCTAGTTACCAACCTCTAAGTAAACCTTAAACCACGGTGCTCCACACATAACCCTACAAACGGCCACCTGCCTTAAACGGGTTCCACGAGCACCACCGGTTAGGTTGGCCTAACCAAGATTTACTATCGAAATTAATAACTTCCTGGTCTATATAGTTCTTAACCTATAACCTCATTAGGGTGATAATGTAAACACTTAGTTACACAAACATGCTAAGTGAATAACTTTCGAAGGCTAAGTCTAGCACTTAATTATTTAGCCTTTCATTTAGGTTAAATAATAATATAAGAAAAAAGAGGGAGAGAGAGAAACAGTAGCCGAGACCCTTCTGTTTGTGGCCAAGCGACCTTTTTGATTTTTCTATACAAAATTTAAAATGTTACAAAGGTTTG
>MU730694.1:0-20085 GCA_026770625.1 Nicotiana glauca
ATTAGGCCTAAATTAAATATTTATGCTAAAAATGTGAAAATTCTCGGGGAGGGTCAAAAATCACGTGTTTACAGTCACGCAGCCGCACCATAGGAGTTCAGAGAAGTACCAACTTGCAGTAACAAGTCACGCGATCGCGGTTGAGTTTATGCGGTCCGCGTCCATTCAATGCGGCCGCACACTTTGTTCACTCGGCCCACACCATAGGAGTTTAGAGCCTAGACATAAGCCATTCATGCGGCCGCACAACAGGTTTATGCGGTCCGCGCTGGTCTCCATGCAGTAGTGTCTCAACTTTATGCGGTCCGCATCACCTATTTCAGAGAGCAAGAATTAGAATTCAAATAGCCAAGTGTGGTTGCGGTCGTGTTTGTGAGGCCCGCACTGACCCCGCAGGGGCATTTTTGTCCCATTTTTCCAGCCCGCTATAAATAGAACATTTGCCATTTTTAGGTTAAGTTTTAGATTCTGAACAGTTGTTGCGCTCGTGAGACATATGTTTTAGCCTATTTTGAGCATCTTTAGCTTATTTCATCATAGATTATTGAAGTTTAACATTAGCAATTAATTAATATGGTTGTTTCTTCTTCTATTTCTTCTTTAATTATGTCTAGCTAAACCCATTAGCTAGGGTTGTGGCTCAACCCTAGTGTGAGTAATTGATGGGTGTTGCTTCTTAATGATAGATTGATATTGGGTGTTTGTTATTTGGGTTAATTTTATGCCTTAATTAAGGATTGGTGGTTGCAAACATTGATTCTAGCTTAGTGGGTTTTGACCCTTCTTGAGAAAGAGAGTTGTGAGCCCAAAATTGACCCAACAAGGAATTGGGATGGACCCATGAGAAATGGTAGTCCCAATTAGCGGGTTAAATCTTGAGAGAGTAATCACCCTACTTGAACCCTAGTTGCTTGGTCTAATTGGCCTACCCAATTGGTCTCGAGAGAGTAACTTGGGCAAAATTGCTCTCTCTACTAAGAGGTATGAGAGTGGGTATAATTGTGCAACAGTTATAACATTGATCCCAAATATGTCAATCTATTATTAGTAATTTCTACCCGTTAGTTAACCACCTAGGTGATTCCATGACCCTAGTGCCTTTATCTATCTTAATTACAACTTAGAAAATATCTATTTAGCATAATTTAGTCTTACCCTTAGTCGATAATAGTAGTTGATAAAAGAAAACCCATAAATGTTAGAATTGCAATTAGATGCACAAACGCATTCTTAGTCTATAAAAATACGCAACTACATTCCAAGTTCCCTGTGGAAAATCGACCCCGATACCACTATAAGGGTAAAAGTTTTAGCGCTCGCTCTTCCTACCGTTGTGTAAGGTTGAGTTTGTTGCGATCACGTAACCGCGGTCGAACCGCGGTAGGAAGGTGTTGCGGATCCTGAGAGGTGATTTGGCTGCGGTCCTGGCGTAACCGCAGTAGGACCGCGGTAGGGGGCGTAAAATTGAGGGACTGAAGTGCAAAACACGGAATTCTTAGCCCAAAGACCTATTTTAAACAATAGAACTCGCCCAAGGGAGGCATGTAATGTTTGAGAGAGTACTTTGGCAAGGAAAACAAGCGTGGAGATCACTCAAAACATCATTACTCTTATTCTTCTTTATTTTTCTTGCAATTTACGATTATGAATCTTTTAGTAGTTTATTTCCCCATTATTATGAGTAGCTAAAAACCTTAATCTAAGGTTTTGGTGGAACCCATTGGGGATGACTTGGTTGTTTTATTAATATAATTGGATTTGGTTGTTAATCGCTAGTTGTTCATCTATGTTTTGATTGTGGATTAGTCGAAAGGGCCCTCAATTATCCGTTCCTATTTATTATGTATCTACTTGAGAGAGAGTGCATATTTAGGTTATTGTATGAACAACATCACTCCCGGAGTATAGACGAGAGTCATAACCGAGGGTTTATGGGTTGAATTAGAGGTAACGAAACCCCGTGTGCAATCTAAGTGAACTCTATTGTGAAATTAGCTAGCGTAGCTTGAGAGATTGCGACTAGTAGATTATCATAATTACTTGAGAAAGAATTATGATATCTTGAGCGTTTGATTGTTAGAGACAACTAAATCGTAGTTATAAGACATATACAACCAAGGAAATTACCAACGGGGGAAACCATTGCCTTAGACTTTAATCCTACTGTTTACACATCAAGTTTAGTTAATTTTCAGTTATTAATTACTTTCAGTCTTTAGTTGTTAGAAAATCAACCATTGTGAATCAGAAAGTTTGGGAAAACAGATTGTGTGAATTTAGTGAATCTGACAGTAGTAATTGATAGGTTAATTTCCTGTGGTTCGACTCTGGGCAATAATACTCAGATTATATTTGCAATGCCAGCTTAGTCTTTTGTGAGACTCAGTTGATCATGATCAAATTTTGACATCGTTGCCGGGGAGTTAACGGTGTTATCAATTACAATTGAAAGAAATACAAAAATTCTAAGTGTATTCAGTTTTCTCTATACCAATCTTTTCATTGAAATTCTAACGTTTGAAATCTTGTGGAAAGCAGGTGTATGCCTAGAAATTCTTCGAGGACTGGAGAACTACTAGAAGGACTCTCGGACCCCGAGAAAATATTCAGGGCATTGAACCATGCCAAGAAAGGACTTCAACAACCTCAACCAACACACAAACTCGAATTCGACATGGGTGACGTAAACGACGCCAACGGAAACCTCAGGAATGAGCAAGGTGACTTAACTGTCAGAAAAGTGGCACCTCTTGTGCCCGAGGCTGCACTTTATGACTGGGCACAACCTACAACTGACAATCTGGCCACTGCCATAGCTGTGCCCGCAATTCAAGCGGAGACATTCCAGATCACCAACAACATGCTGCATCTGCTACAAAATACGGGACGGTTCTCCGGGTCAAGCATTGAAGACCCACAACAACACTTGAAAAAATTTCTATCAATTTGCATGACTCAAAGGCAGCCTAATGCGACCCCTGAAGCTATCAAGCTGCTCCTGTTCCCATTCTCAGTAACCGGGGCAGCTCAGGCTTGGTTAAATTCGCTCCCGATCAACTATATTACCACGTGGGAGGAATTAGACAAGTAGTTCCTGAACAAGTTCTATCCGCCTAACAAGACTGCACATCAGATTGATGATATATTGCAGTATAGGCAGCATCCCACTGAGTCCTAGCAAGAAACTTGGGAGAGATTTAAAGGGATGCTTGTGAAGTGTCCTCATCATGGCATTCCAGACCAGATGCTCGGCCAGAGATTCTACATGGGTCTAGATGACAACTTGAAAGCGAATGTGGATGCTTCAGCTGGAGGTGCTTTCTTAAGCAAAACATTCATCGAGTGCAAAATTCTCCTCGATATGATATCACAAAATACGGGGTGGATGACTAGAGGTGCAACACTGGCACCCATAGTGCATTCAGTTCCACTTGATCCCAATAATTCGTAGGAAGAGAACATGGCCACACTCCTGACCCCAAATGAGCTTACTGACAAAGAGGATTGATGAGATGGGTACAAAACATGTGCACATCATTGATACGACGAATGGAGGACTATGTACACCATGTATTAATCAGTCTTATGTGTGTTCGTGGAGCGGGGAAGGTGAAAATCAAGGGGTCTGGGAAGATATGAATTATGTCAACAACTATGGGGTCAGAGACAAGGAGCACAACAGTGGAGACCGCAGCAAAATCAGCAGTACATACCTAATATGCAACAGTCTGGGGGTATGCACCCTCAAAACCAATTAGTGCCAGTGCCTTATCAGAAACCACAGGGTTATCCATACAAAATCAACAGCAATTGGTTTATCAACCACCCCCTCAGCAGCAAGATAACAACATGGTAGAGATCAGAGGTATGCTTCAGCAACTCATTGGGACAAATAATAAAGTGCAGGAGAAATTGGCAGTGCATGATTAAGCCATTAAGAATATTAAAACACACCTGGGTCAGCTGTCTATGGCTTTGAACAATCGTCCTCTGGGAACTTTACCTGTAGACACAAACATAAACCCCAAGGAGTAAAACCCGAATCAGCTGATGGTAGTCAGTCTCGGGAATGGTAGAGATTTAGATAGAGAGCAGGAAATTGCACAAGCCAGCAAGAATACTGCACCAACTACTCCAGTTCAATTAGAGGTAGAAGAACCAATAGAACTCACTGAAGTAGTGGTTGAGCAGAGTCAGGAGGAAAAAGGCAAAGAAAAGGAGACCGAGCAAGTTGCAAAGCAAGTGGCACCTCTTGTGCCTGAAAATCCTACCAGAGAAAAGCCAGCAAACAATGCACAAAGGATGATACCTGCACCCTTCCCTCAGAGACTAGTCAAACAAAAGAAGGCAGATCAATATAAAAAGTTCACGGAGATGTTGCGGCAAATTCAATTGAATATTCCTCTGATGGATGCCTTGAGGGAGATGACCGGTTATGCCAAGATGATGAAGGATCTAATGTCACGGAAGTTTGATTTTTAGGATCTATCCACCGTAACTGTGACACAGACCTGTAGCGCAGTGGTGGCAAAACCGATGGCCCAAAAGATGTCCGATCCAGGTAGCTTTACTATTCTATGCATCATAGGGATTTATGCCTTTGCAAAAGCGTTGAGTGATTTGGGAGCCAGCATAAATCTGATGTTGTTGGCAGTGGACACCAAATTGGGCATCGGCAGAGCCAGGCCGACTTCTATGCTGCTACAGTTGGCTGATCACACTGTGAAAAGACCAACTGGTATTATTGATGATGTGTTGGTGCAAGTGGGGAAGTTTGTGTTCCCTGCAGACTTTGTGATTTTGGATTGTCAGGTGGATGAGGAGATACCCCTCATTTCGGGGAGACCATTTTTAGCCACTGGGAGAGCATTGGTAGACTGTGAGACTGGGGAACTTAAAATGAGATTGAACGATGAAGAAGTCATATTCAATGTTCAGCAATCAATGAGGAGATCTAGCGAATATGCGAATTGCTCTATAGTGGAGGCAGTGGATGTAATTTTGCAAGAAGATGATAGGACCCTAACTGTGAGAGATTCATTGGAGGCATGCCTGACGAATTTAGAAGAAATGGATGGTGAGGGGTTAGCTGAATGGGTGATGGCATTGGAAGGCCGAGGGTTTTGGTCAAGGGAACCTCAGTTCGAGTCCCTTGAGCTGGAGAAAAGGGTCACTCCTCCAGCCAAGCCATCAATAGAGGAACCACCAAAGCTGGAGCTGAAGCCACTCCCATATCACCTCAGGTATGCATTCCTAGGCCCTGATTCGACCTTACCTGTTATTATATCATCCTGTTTGCTAGATGTGCAGGTAGAGAAGCTCTTACAGGTACTACAGGATAACAAGACTGCCATTGGTTGGACCATGGCAGACATAAAGGGTATTAACCCAGCCTTCTGTATGCATAAGATTCTCTTGGAGGAGGGGCACAGATCTTCTAGGGAACATCAGTGAAGGTTGAACCCTAACATGAAAGAAGTTGTAAAGAAAGAGGTGATCAAATGGTTGGATGCAGGAATCATTTTCCCCATCTCTGATAGTAATTGGGTCAGCCCTGTCCAATGTGTTCCGAAAAAAGGGGGAATGACTTTTGTGAAAAATGAAAACAATGAGTTGAGCTCAACTCGTACAGTCACAGGGTGGCGAATCTGCATGGATTACCGGAAATTGAACACTGCCACCCGAAAGGACCACTTTCCCTTGCCCTTCATTGACTAAATGTTGGACAGGCTGGCTGGAAGATCGCACTTTTGTTTCTTAGATGGATATTATGGGTACAATCAGATATCAATAGCCCCCGAAGACAGAGAGAAAACATCCTTCACCTATCCGTATGGCATCTTTTCCTTTCGGAGAATGCCCTTTGGGCTTTGCAATGCACCAACGACTTTTCAACGGTGCATACTAGCCATCTTCACAGATATGGTGGAGGATATTATGGAGGTCTTTATGGATGATTTCTCCGTGGTGGGAGATTCATTCAAAGACTGTCTTCACAACTTAAGCAGAGTGCTCAAAAGATGTATGGAGACAAACTTAATGCTCAACTGGGAGAAGTGCCAGTTTATGGTACAAGAAGGGATAGTCCTGGGACATTGAGTGTCCAAAAAAGGAATTGAGGTCGACCATGCTAAGGTTGACATGATTGAGAAGTTACCACCGCCTACTTTAGCCAAGGCGGTGAGAAGTTTCCTTGGTCACGCCGGGTTCTACCGACATTTCATAAAAGACTTTTCCAAAATTGCTAACCCATTATGCAAACTCCTTGAAAAGGATCAGCCCTTTGTGTTTTCTAATGATTGCAGGTTGGCATTTGAGGAACTGAAGAAGAAGTTGATAACTGCATCCATCATTGTTTCTCCCAACTGGGAGCAACCATTTGAGCTCATGTGTGATGCCAGCGACTATGCTATAGGAGCAGTCTTGGGGCAGCGAAAAGATAAGCTGATGCACCCGATTTACTACGCAAGCAGAATGCTAAGCGATGCACAACTCAACTACACAGTGACGGAGAAGGAGATGTTGGCAGTTGTGTTTGCTTTTGACAAATTTTGATCATATCTGATTGGTTCCAATGTAATTGTGTATACTGACCATGCATCTCTCAGGTACCTTATTGAGAAAAAGGAGTCTAAGCCGAGCCTGATTCGTTGGGTGCTGCTGTTGCAAGAATTCGACCTCGAAATTAGTGACCGTAAGGGCACAGAAAATCAAGTCGCTGATCATCTATCACGATTTGAAGGAGCTGAAAAATCAGTCGAGGTCGAAGAGATTCTGGAAACCTTTCCAGATGAGCAGTTTCTCGCAGCCAGTCTTGAGGATGCGCCATGGTATGCAGATTTTGCAAACTACCTAGCCTACGGCACTATTCCCTATGACCTTTCACCTGTCCAAAAGAAAAGGTTCTTTCGTGATTGCCGCATGTATTATTGGGATGAACCTCATTTGTTTCGAATATGTGTTGATATCATTATCTGGAGGTATGCCCCCGAGATAGAACAATCTTCAATTTTGCAGGCTTGTCACGCATCAGCATATGAAGGACATTTTGGAGGGGTCAGAACAGCTGCGAAAGTGCTAGAGGCCGGATTCTTTTGGCCAACTGTGTTTAGAGATACACACCTCTGGGTAAAGGGCTGCAATGAATGCCAGAGGACAGGGAACATTTCCCGTCGCCATGAGATGCCAATGAAACCAATTCAAGAAGTAGAGGTGTTTGATGTTTGGGGGATTGACTTCATGGGTCCCTTCGTCAGCTCATTTGGCAATAAGTACATACTTGTTGCAGTGGATTACTTGTCTAAATGGGCGGAAGCTGCAGCCTTGCCCACCAATGATTCAAGAGTGGTGGTTGGATTTCTGAAAAAGAAAATATTCACCCGGTTTGGGACACCGAGAGCGATCATCAGTGACGGAGGCACTCACTTCTGCAATAGAGCTTTCGAGAAATTACTTGCTATGTATGATGTGCGCCACAAGGTGGATACTCCTTACCATCCACAGACCAGTGGGCAAGTTGAAGTGTCCAACAGGGAAATAAAGAGTGTACTAACGAACACTGTGAATGCCACCCGAACTGATTGGGCAAAGAAGCTTGATGACGCACTCTAGGCCTATAGAACTGCGTTCAAAACACCAATAGGTATATCACCATACAATTTGGTATTTGGGAAGGCCTGTCACCTGCCTGTGGAGCTAGAACATCGAGCTTGGTGGGCACTGAAGCAATTGAACATGGATCCTGAAGCAGCTGGACAAAATAGACTAACAGAGTTGCATGAACTGGAAGAATTTCGATACCAAGCCTTTGAAAGCACGAGGCTCTACAAGGAAAGAATGAAGAAGATGTATGACAAGCATATTGTGGACAGAGACTTTAAACCCGGTAATAAGGTATTATTGTATAATTCACGGTTGAGATTGTTTCCGGGTAAGTTAAAGTCCCGATGGTCTGGGCCATTTAGAGTGGTGCAAATGTTTGCAAGTAGAGCTGTTGAGATTGAGTCGGAAGACGAGACAAACAAGTTCTCCGTCAATGGGCAAAGGTTGAAACATTACCTTGGAATAGCTGAAGAAAAAGGGGATACAATGGTGACCAATTTAGAAGAACCCCAATACGTAACTGAGGAGTAAGAGCTCAACTACTTGCGTCGTGCCGCGACGTTAAATCAGATGCTGCGTGGGAGGCAACCCACAAATTTGTTGTAAGTATAATGCATAAATTCATTAAAAAAAGATAAAAGTAGCAGGAACACGCCCAGACCGCGGTCCTAGCGTAACCGCGGTCCAGGACTCCTTCTAAAAGTGTTCTACCGCGGTCCCAGCGTAATCGCGGTAGGACGGCGATCAAACATCCCCTCTGAAAGCGGTCTAATGCGGTCCTAGCGTAACCGCGGTAGGATCGCGGCATCCCAGATCGGGCCCAGGCCAGGTAAGTTCAGAATTTATTTTATTTTTTTCTTTTTCTTTTTTTCCCTTCTTTTCTTTCTTAATTAACCTACCCCCCCTCTTAGCCCCCCCCCACCCGTCCCATTCCCTTTTTCTCTCATATCTCTCTTCCTCTCCTCTTTCATCTTCCTCACAAAAAAAAAAAAAACCCTAAATCCCCAAATTCCCTCACTTTCTTCTTCTTTCACTCACTTCCCATACCCACAATCCACCCCTTCCATTCATCCTCAAGCTAAGCTTCTCTATTCTCTTCTCTTTTCTTCACATAACTTAGTGTAATTTAGTTTCAATTAAGCCCTAAGTAGTGTTTTAGTGTAAAATTTTTATTTTTTCTTTCTTTTCTTTCTTTTTCTCCATTATTTGCTTCTTTTGGCTATGATTGTTGCTTAAATGGTTGGGTTTTCATTGTGCTTAACTTGTGGGAGATTTTTAGAATGTTTGGAGGCCTAAACAAAATTTTTAAGGTGAAGCTTGGTGGAGGGGCTTCAATGGACGAAAATTGGGGTGTGTTGTAAAATTTTGGAGCACTTTGTGCCTTTCTTGTTTTGTGATGGTGGTAGCATTTGCAATGATTCACTTGTTGGAGATTGTGTGGGGTATTATTTGGAGGAATTGGAAAAATTGAGCGTGGCGTGAGGCAATAGTAGAGGTTGGCAGCTTTTGGCAACCCACTAATTGGGTATACTGGCATTGATTGACAAAAGAAAACTGTTTGGTACCATCGGGTGTCGAAGTCTGAGTAACCATCTGAATGGCACATGTTATGATGCATTTGATTGTTGCCCTAAATTGTTTGCAGGTAATATGGCCTGAAAAAGGCAAAGGAGCTCGGCAAGCACTTCCCAAGTGCTAACATATGATGCCACCAGGTTCCAGTCACAGGAGGCCGAGGACGCATTTCATGCTAAGGCCACCAAAAACTTCATCCCTGAGATTTCTGTTGACAGAGCTGCCCTTCGTATGGAAAAAATAGACATGTATGAGGAAATAAGAAGGAGGGAGATGGAGTTCTTGTTTGATGAACCTGAGACGGAAAACCCGATGATAGTCCGGGAGTTCTATGCGAACTGCTTGGAACATTTGTGCCGGGTAGTGATTGTGCGGGGCAGGGTAGTGGATGCCTCAATTCGGAAAATTCGCCAGATCTTGTAGTTGCCCCAATTTACTGGTGACATTGATCATTACCACGATGCCCAAGGGGTTTCTTGGGACACTATGATTGCAATAATCTGCGCAGAGGGTTAACCAATCTGGATACAGGATAACATTAGCCTTCACTCCAAGTCGTTCACACATGAGGCCAAGTGCTGGTTCACTATCATTTGCAGCCGGTTATTGCCCACAAGCAACACGTCAAATGTGAACCACCTACGGCTCTATTGGTGTGGTGCTTCATCACCAAGAGAGACTTTGATGTGGCGAGAATTATCGGTGATGAAATGATCCTTCGGTCATCTCTACTATCTAAGGGGTTTTACTTCCCCTCACTTGTGACGAGGTTGTGTCTGCTAAAAGGTGTCCCCACCAGTCCTACAGATGGAGCTTTGACCGCAAAAATACCATTCAGAGCTTCCAGGATCACAGTGGGCAGAGATGCACCCACAACCATTGAGCTTGATGACGAGGATGACGCCACAGCACCCATGGCACCTTCCAGGAGTTCCTATGAGGGAGCCGGATCCTCTCGACGATCCCATACTGGGGCAGGATTATGTAGATCACAGTCCAGTAGGCCCATGTTACGTTTTATGGAGGAAGAGGTGGCAGATCTTCGCACCTCGGTTGATGGCCTACATGTGCGTATGGATGCCATGTCTCAGTGGCAGGCCAGGTCTGAGAACCGGATGATGGCTTGGTTTCGTACTTTGGGGAGGGCTTGTCATGTGGACCCCAGCACCGTCTCCAACTCCGACAGATGCTCAGGGAAGTCTTCTTACCCTTCGGCACTTTATTTGTGATATGACATGGGGACATGCCATAATTTTTTGTGTGGGGTGGGAGACTTGCTTTAGTGGTGTATTGTTAGTGTACATATACATTTAGCATGTTGTAGTTCTGTATCTTTGTTGTTGTATATAATTGTATGTAATCATCTTACTAGTAACTGACTTGGCCCAACGACGGACACTTGTCGACGGGTCTCTTGAGGGTCAAAGTCAGATCTAAAAAAAAAAAGGTAGGGGACTCTTCCTGAGGACGGACCACTTGGACAGTACTCTTTGAGGGAAGTAGTCCACTTAGTTTTTTTACTTTTTATTTTTTTTAGGTAGTGTAGTAATTCCCCCTTGGTTTTTTTTGACCACGGTTCTTTTTCAAGTTCTTTTCTTGAACCGGGTTAGGTAGATTTTTCTTTGATATTTTTAGGACCTTGAAGACTCTCTTGGACTAAGATGGGTAAGGGCAGGAATGCAACCTGTAAAGTACACACCTGCTAATAACTAAACGAACTTGAGGGTGCAACATCTAGGCTCGTTTGTAGACTCGTAAATTATGCCTTAATTGTGCACACCTTGTCTTGCTTGAACACTCATGTGAGTGTGTTGACAAACTAATTCAGAATGAGTTACATGCCAAGTGTGTGTGAGAAAATACATGTATTTTGCGCTTACATGCGATACCTAGAACTTGCTCGGTGTGTTTGCAAAGCGAAATAGAATTTGTTTGGTCTTAGAGATGATTGAGGTATTTCTTTGTGTAGCTGGTCTAATTATGAATCCACCTGTACGTATCACCATATTTAACCCCTTTGAGCCTAAAGCCTGTTTCTTTGATAATCTTGCAATAACCTACATCCATGTGTTGAATAGCTTGACTGTTTGACCCTTTGCCTCCTAGAAGCACTTGAATTGTTAAAGATCATGTAAAAGTCAAAGTGTGGGGTGATAAGGGAGTAGGAAAAGGAAATCAAGAAAATACTTGAATGGTGCAATGGTTGTTAAAAAAAATAAATATTGAAATATAGAAGAAGGACCTTGCAAATAGGTGGTCCTAAAATAGTGAATGGCAAGAAAAGCCAGTTGCACCTAGGAAAGTGGGGGTAGCTTATGAAACAAGTGTAGAAGAATGACTGGGCTGAACATGGAAATTGGAATAAAGGAAGAATGTATTAAAAGTGCTTAGGGAGGTTAGTCACTATATCCAAATATATCCTACCCGTCCCTTAGCCTATATTACAACCAAATAAAGACCTCTTGATCTTAGACTAAAATAACTCGATTAGTAGAGTATTACACTAAGGGCAAGCTTATGGTGTATCTGTGTGACATGTGAATGTTCTTGCTGAGTGTGAGTAAATTCTTTCTGTCTATAGTTCCTTATGTTTGATTTTATATGTGTGGAACTTCTCTAAAAAATGTGATGTGAGGGCATGTGACTCGGGAAGAAAAAGCAAGTTTTCACTTCCGTTAGAGTAACTAAAGTAAGCACGAGTGTGGCATGGCACTAGAGTCTTCATCTGAGGTGTGGCTGTTGCACTGCTTAGGTTGTTATTTTATAATGGCGGGTGTGACATAAAACTGGGTAATGCATCGAACGATTAGGCCTAGAAGTGTGGTTCAACTTGCTCGAGGACGAGCAAAGATTTAAGTGTGGGGTGTTGATAATAGGTGAATTGAACTATAATTAAGCCCTAAAGAACCACTTTCTTGTATAGTTTTTATGGTAAAAGTGATAACAAAATACTTTGATTAGTGCTTTTCATGCTTTGCAAGTTACATACAATAAAAGAAGGCTATGGAGTACTTTTGGGATCAATTATGGAGAAAAAAGAGGCCAATCGCACAATATCCGCCAAGTGCACCATGCGAAATGCACTAACTAGAACTGGAGATGGACTGCCGCGGTCCCGGCATAACCACGGTCGGACCGCGGCAGGAAGGTGTTGCGGATCCTGAGAGGTGATTTGGCCGCGGTCCTGGCATAATCGCGGTAGGACCGCGGTAGGAGGCGTAAAATTGAGGGACTGAAGAGCAAAACACGAAATTCTTAGCCCAAAACCCTATTTTAAACAATAGAACTCGCCCAAGGGAGGCATGTAATGTTTGAGAGAGTACTTTGGCAAGGAAAACAAGTGTGAGAGATCACCCAAAATATCATTACTCTTATTCTTCTTATTTTTCTTGCAATTTACGATTATGAATCTTTTAGTAGTTTATTTCCCCATTATTACGAGTAGCTAAAAACCTTAATCTAAGGTTTTGGTGGAACCCGTTGAGGATGACTTGGTTATTTTATTAATATAATTGGATTTGGTTGTTAATCTCTAGTTGTTCATCTATGTTTTGATTGTGGATTAGTTGAAAGGGCCCTCAATTATCCGTTCCTATTTATTATGTATCTACTTGAGAGAGAGTGCATATATAGGTGATTGTATGAACAACATCAATCCCGGAGTATAGACGAGAGTCATAACCGAGGGTTTAGGGGTTGGATTAGAGGTAACGAAATCCCAAGTGCAATCTAAGTGTATTGTATTGTGAAATTAGCTAGAGTAGCTTGAGAGAGTGCGTCTAGTAGATTATCATAATTACTTGAGAAAGAATTATAATAGCTTGAGCGTTCATGATTGTTAGAGACAACTAAATCGTAGTTATAAGACATATACAACCAAGGAAATTACCAAGAGGGGAAACCATTGCCTTAGACTTTATTCCTACTGTTTACACATCTAATTTAGTTAATTTTCAGTTATTAATTACTTTCAGTCTTTAGTTGTTAGAAAATCAACCATTGTGAATCAGAAAGTTTGGGAAAACAGATTGTGTGAATTTAGTGAATCTGACAGTAGTAATTGATAGGTTAATTTTCTGTGGTTCGACTCTGAGCAATAATACTCAGATTATATTTGCAACGCCCGCTTAGTCTTTTATGAGACTCAGTTGAGCGTGATCATGGAGTCTTGGGAGGGTAGTGTGTACGCGGATCTTACTTCTACCCTAGGGTAGAGAGGTTGTTTCCAATAGACCCTCGGCATCCTTCCCTCCAAGAACTCCCCACCTAGCTTTTGGGGTGACTCAAACTCACAACCTCTTGGTTGGAAATGAAGGGTGCTTGCCATAATCTAAAACGTATTTAGTAGAAAATGCAATTCTCTTGATTGAAAATGTACTAACGAACCCAAATTTTTTTTTACCAAGGCAGTGAAAAAAACTTGAATCTCGATTATGTGTTTTGTATCTTTCATAAACGGCTTATGCGGCGTAGATAACATCATTCATTAAAAACAACCTATTGGATTGAAAAGAATGGATAAGAAAATTGACTTGGCCTAAATCAACATAAAAAAAGTTAGTTCACGAGGTGTAGGTTATCTAAGACGATAGAAAAAGAAAAATAACCCCATACCAACAAGTACATAGGAAGGAAGATTGTGCAAACTTTGAGTTTAGTAGGTTCTTTTTTTCTTTGGCTTTTGTTCTCATCTAATTGGGAGTAATTGTAGTTTCCCACTTATTTACTATGCGACTCCAACTCTCAACTAATTGAAGAAATAAACCAACCATTATTGTTGTCAAATATACAACACAAAACTTTGTTATTCGTTATTTCCTTAGGCCAAAAAAAAAAGGTATACAAATGGCCAAAATTGAGATCAAAGCGAAAGATTAAAGAAGCTGACCTTGCCAATTTGGTTATAAAAACCTCTTGGATAATATGGGCAGGTAACCATCGTTTACATTCTTCAAACCCAATATTAACTTCCTCATTTCCCGCCATTAAACAAAAAAAATAATATAGCAAGAAAGTAAAAGAAAGAAATAGAGAGAGGTGGAATTAGGGGCGTATCTACCTATACTCTTATCCCTAAACCATGCGTAACTATATTATATTTTTTTAAAATTTGTTAAATATATGTAAGTGCACCCATGCTCAAAGACTCTATTGGGTGCACCTCTACGAGTAAAATTGGTGGTTCAAATGCCACTTCAGACGGACTTATTTTCGGCACAGGGCATTGATATATACGTGAAAATCACCAAAAATTTTAAAATTGGTATTGATATATAATTTTTAAAATGTAGTGAGTTCATGATAAGAGACTAAAGTAAAATACGTGATTCTAGATCCATCCCTCTTCACACTAGTGCACACATCCTCTTGAAATCCTGGATACGCCTCTGAGTGAAATATTTGATTATGGTTAGCTTTATATCAAGACAGACTTTGATTAATTATCTTATTTACAAAATTTGATAGTTCCTTTTCCTAGAGTTACTGGTAACTACAAATTTTTGAGACCCTTTTCAAGAATTATTAAGTTCGTACACGTATACTCCATTCATTTCTAGAGCAGACAAGTCATATTATGATTTCTAAGGTTAGATATTGTTTCAAGGAGACAATATTTCAACAATCATTTTATGATTTCCAAAATTGGTTATTATTTCTATGGAGACATTTCCTTCTAGTTCATGATTTATTAATGTCTTATCATCTTTTCTAATTCTATTCATGCATAAAAGTAAAAAAGAAAAAATGACTTGGTAGTTGGGATTCGAACTTGTAATACTAAGTTCAAAATTTGACATCATAACTATTGCTGGAATAACACCAAAGTTTCTCAATTAAGGTTAGGGAAGGTTCAACTGACATTGTAATAAAAGGCAAGTAGGCAACTATTGAACTATCTTTTTGAGACGTCCCATTATTTTTTCACTCGTACAGTTTTTTCGCGCAATACTTTCAAATTTTCCTTTTCAACTTCAATTGTAATAATATATTGCCTTTAATTTCAACAATTATTGTCCAAATGCCTATATAAAACACAAAAATAGGAGCCTTGAAGCAAAAGTAAAGATTTTTTTTGTGTGGCCGGCATGTCACAGATTATAGTCATAAAATCTGTCTCTCATTTAAGATAGACTGCCTACAAGATACATTACTCCTCCTGGGGTACGATTATTCCTTAGGAGTGAATACCGAATGCTTCGCGTGCCTCGCCTACATGCAACACAGGAAACTCCATCTATTTGGGCCAACCCATCTTACCCTGAACAAATGATCCAATTTTTTCGGTGAGAAATTTAAAAATAGCCAGACCACTGGTCGTTGAAAAATAGCCAAATTTCAAAAATCATCGAAATTTAGTCACTTTTTATGTAAAGAGAAATCTGAGCGAAAACACTGTTCAAAATTCGGAAAATATATCCGCAAATTTTACAGGAGTTCTAGCATAAGTATGCTTGAACTCCCGCATATTTTATGGGAGTTCCAGGATAACTATTTTTACGGGAGTTCCAGCAAGTATAAATATCTAATATAATATACTGAAGTTTGGAGCACTGGTACTCCAGTCTCCCGCAAATTTTATAGGAGTTAGCAAAGTATACCGGTCCAGCATAATATGCTGGAGTTCGTACACAAATCACCACAAATCCTGTAAATTATACGGGACCGGTACCTATTACAGTAAAATAATGGCTATTTTTTATTAACTTGGTAAACGCGGGCTATTTTTGATAAAGTGTCCAATCCAGGTAATTTCCAGATCCAAATCCGAAGAAATCCATCCGCCATGGATTAGACTGTCCACAGTTACCTTCTCACTATTCAATATAGTAGTTGCACACCTCAATCATACAATACTCCATTAAATTACTAACTTATTTCTTTCAAAAACTGGATAAAACAACAGAAAATTCCAGAGAAACAAAGAAAAAATAAAATAGTTAAGTATATATTTGATTCGATTCCCATTTTCTAGTGTCAAACTCCACCATATATTATCACATTGTGCACGACGTTGTTTCGATCATCACCGATTCAAATGCTCGGCGGTTCAATTTCCGGCGGCCGTACTAACGTCCGCGTTGTCGTAGTCGGCGACCGCGCCACCGGCAAATCTAGCCTCATTACCGCTGCCGCCACTGAAGCTTTTCCGGAAGAAGTTCCGCCGGTGCTTTCTCCGACTCGACTTCCCGCCGATCTCTATCCTGATAATGTTCCTGTTACGATCATTGACACTTCCTCAAGGTTCTTATTGCTCTTTTTTTGGAGTTTCAATACTTGATTTGTTGGTTATACGTCATGAATTATGATGAATTGTTTGGATATGATATGTAGTTTGGAGAGCAGAGGTAAGGTTGCTGAAGAATTGAAGCGAGCTGATGCTGTCGTCCTCACCTATGCTTGCGATCAGCCTTCTACTCTCAATCGCTTGACTACTTTCTGGCTTTACGAGTTTCGTCGCTTAGAGGTTCTTTTTGTTTTAGTTTCTTTTTCTCCCTATCAACCTATTTTACTCCATCTGTGTCCAATTTGTTTCGCTTTTTTCCGATGGTTAGTGTGTCAAACCTTGAAGTTAAGTCAAAATATTTTAGTTCAATTTTCAAAAGTAAAATTTGTTGAATATGTCAAATATTTTCATCCCACATCGGTGGTGTAAGCTTTTGGTAGGGAATTTTTTCCTATAAAAGGAGGCCTAATGTTTAGGATTTAAACACATCTCTCATTTGACTTCTTATTTTCTTAACACATTTGTATCTTCTCTTCGTAAATTCTGGTGTTCCTTTTATTATTGTTTTATTGTCTTATTTATTATTTGGTGGCTGACATAATTTTTGGTATAGTAGTTGTGACTCATTCACACTATATACATTTGGCTTTCGCAACAATTGGTATCAGAGCCAAGGTACTGTCTAAGTATGCTCTGTGGTTGCAGCATAGTCTAATCTTCCACATCAGAAAAGATTTATCTTGGTAACTGAGTCAAGGTTCTGTTTGAGTATGCTCTGTGGTTGCAGCTTAGTCTGATCTTCCATACCAGAAAGGAAATAATCTTGATTTGTGTCGTCAGCTATTAAATAATATTTGTGTCAAAGATGGGAGACAATAAACAAGAAGAATCTACATCAAGTGTCAACAATACGTCATCATTGGCATCTTCGCTTATGACAAGAATTGTGTCAAATGCGAAATTTGCGGTAGAAATTTTTGACGGGTCCGGACATTTTGGGATGTGGCAAGGCGAGGTTCTAGATGTCCTTTTTCAACAAGGGCTAGATCTGGCCATTGAAGAAAAGAGACCAGATGCTATTGGAGAAGAAGATTGGAGAATTATCAACCGTGTTGCTTGCGGTACCATTCGATCCTACCTTGCTAGAGAGCAGAAATATCCATACACAAAGGAAACTTCTGCTAGTAAATTATGGAAAGCACTGGAGGATAAATTTTTGAAGAAAAATAGTCAAAATAAATTTTACATGAAGAAGAGACTGTTTCACTTCACCTATGTTCCTGGTACCACGATGAATGAACATATCACCAGTTTCAATAAGTTGGTCACAGATTTGCAAAATATGGATACAACTTATGATGATGGTGACTTGGCCTTGATGTTGTTGGCGTCACTTCCTGACGAGTACGAGCACCTTGAAACTACTCTACTCCATGGAAATGATGAAGTTTCTCTCAGAGAAGTTTGTTCGGCTTTGTACAGCTATGAACAAAGAAAGCGAGAAAAACAGAAGGGCGGAGAAGGAGAAGCACTGTTCGTGAGGGGTCGTTCTCAAAATCAAACGAGGACAAGGAAAGGAAGATCTAAGTCAAGATCTAAACCCAGCAAAGATGAATGTGCCTTTTGTCGAGAAAAGGGGCACTGGAAGAAAGACTGTCCGAAGTTGAATAATAAGGCCAAACATAACAATGGAAAGGCCATTATGGATTCAAATGTAGCTGATTGTGATGATTCAGATTTCTCATTAGTTACAACAGAGCCGTCAACGTCATCAGACATATGGTTGATGGACTCGGCTTGTAGCTATCATATGTGTCCCAACAGGGATTGGTTTGTGGACTTTCAAGAAGGAGAATATGGAGTCGTCCAAACAGCGGATAACAGCCCTCTTACCTCATATGGAATTGGTTCAATGCGATTAAGGAACCATGATGGAATGATCAGAACATTAACAGATGTTCGATATGTACCGGGTTTGAAGAAAAATCTCATCTCTGTGGGAGCCCTGGAATCAAAAGGGTTCAAAATCGTTGCAGAAAATGGAGTGATGAGAGTATGCTCTGGTGCACTAGTGGTAATGAAGGCTAATCGGAAGAACAATAACATGTACCGCTATCATGGTAGTACAGTTATTGGGACAGCGACAGTGACGTCCAGTGACGACAAAGAGGAAAAAGCAACCAGGCTATGGCACATGCGCTTGGGACATGCTGGAGGAAAATCCTTGAAAACTCTATCAGATCAAGGATTGTTGAAAGGGGTAAAGGCTTGCAATTTGGAGTTTTGCGAGCATTGTGTCAAAGGAAAACAGACAAGGGTTAAATTTGGTACAGCAATCCATAATACTAAAGGCATTTTGGATTATGTACACTCTGACGTTTGGGGTCCTTCCAAAACACCTTCATTGGGTGGGAAGCACTATTTTGTAACCTTTGTTGATGATTTTTCCCGAAGAGTATGGGTGTATACAATGAAGAGCAAAGATGAAGTGTTGGGAATTTTTCTCAAATGGAAGACGATGGTGGAGAATCAAACAGGCAGGAGGATCAAGTGTATTCGCACAGATAATGGAGGTGAATACAAAAATGATCATTTCAATAAGGTCTGTGAAAATGATGGCATCGTCCGACACTTTACTGTCAGACATACACCACAACAGAATGGAGTGGCAGAACGTATGAACCGGACCTTGCTGGAGAAGGTACGGTGTATGTTGTCCAATGCTGGCTTGGGCAAAGAATTTTGGGCTGAGGCAATTACATATGCATGTCACCTCATTAATCGTCTACCATCTGCTGCTATTGATGGCAAGACACCGTTTGAAAAATGGAATGGAAAGCCTGCCGTAGATTATGACTCTTTGCACGTGTTTGGCTCAACTGCATATTATCATGTGACAGAGTCAAAATTGGATCAAAGGGCAAAGAAGGCTATTTTTATGGGGATTACTTCTGGAGTCAAAGGATATCGCTTATGGTGTCCTGTGATAATGAAAGTAATATTCAGCAGGGATGTTACCTTCGATGAATCTGCTATGGTAAATAAGGTAACAAATGAAGATACCAAACAAGATGATGGTGCTTCTAAGCAGGTGAAGTTTGAGGGAAAATTTATTTTTCCTACACAAGAAGCAGAGGAGAAAACAATGAAGATTATCCTCTGGAAGGAGAGCCAGTAGAGGAGATTCCAACACAGGAACCTCAACAACAACTTGAATCAATAGCAACCAGCAGGCCAAAAAGGACAATAACGAAACGTGTTCGTCTCATAGAGACGGTTGCTTGTGCAACCTCAATTGTAGCTGATGATGTTCCTACCACTTATAAAGACGTAATCCAAAGTTCAGAAGAAGATAAGTGGAGGATTGACATGAATGATGAAATACAGTCCCTTCATCAGAATCATACATGGAGATTGAAGGGAAAGAAAGCAATTGGGTGCAAATGGGTATTTGCAAAGAAAGAAGGATTTCCTAACCAAGAAGATGTTCGCTACAAAGCAAGATTGGTGGCCAAAGGATATGCTCAAGAGGAGGAAATTGATTACAATGAAGTAATTTCACCAGTTGTAAAACATTATTTCACCAGTTGTAAAACATTCCTCCATTAGAATTATGTTGGCTTTGGTAGCATAATTGGATTTGGAACTAGTTCAGATGGATGTAAAAACTGCGTTTTTACATG
>MU730694.1:29706-52055 GCA_026770625.1 Nicotiana glauca
CAGTCCCTGGGGTGAAACTCCCTACAAGGATGCTGTGGAAAGAACTCCATTAGGGGGCTTGTCTCTTTCTGCTTTCCTGTCTGAGGTTCGTACCTCGAGTTTTCTTTCTCATCCCCCTCTCCCTGGTTGTTGCATTTGTCAAGAGGGTTTCCTAACTCTTTAAAATTACTTCCTACAGATTCCATAATTTCTTTCAGAATTAGATACTTTGGAAATATGCCTCCCCTTGCTGTAATTCCCTAGATTAATGGCACAGTTAACTTATTCAAATGTAGTAGGTGGATCGCAACTCAAAATTTGATTGATCTTGTTTTCACTTCACTTTTAAATTCTTTTCTACTGAGTAGAAGGGTCCTTAGGATATTGAGCTTATATATTTTGCTCTCTATGATTTCATTAATAAAAGGGATTGTGCTAGTCTGCTATATCTGTTTTATTTCACGTTCAATGCCTATAATGTTACATATTCTAGTTGGCTCTATAGGAGCAAAAGTAATTTTTGTTAAGGATTTCTTTAAAGATCCAAACTGCTAATGCTGATAACAATATCAGTGGGCTCTTATGACATTGCTGGAACCAGCTCAAAGTTTGGCCAACTTGATATACATCGGGTATAACTGTGGTGCTGCAGCAGCACTCCGTCTTACCAGGAGAAGATCAGTCGATCGAAAGAAACAACAGACAGATCGAAATGTCTACCGGTGCTTTGTTTTTGGTCCTAAAGGATCTGGCAAATCGGCCTTGCTGAAGTCATTACTGGGAAGGTATCTATTTGATCTTAAGCTAGTGAATTGCTTTTGTTCATAGTAGTTCTTGTTAATGGCTTTTAGAAACATCCAGTTTTTAATATTATGAGCAGATCTCCATTTTTCCTAAGATTGGCCAGGCAAATGACCATATCTCCCTTTGTCATTTTTCTTTACTATTCTTTGTCTGGCAATTTCTGATGCATAACTTTTGTTCACCAAAGGCCTTTCTCAGAAAATTATGCGGCGACAACTGACGAGCACTATGCTGTTAATGTTGTTGACCGTCTTGGGGTAAGTGCTCTCAGAAGATTATCATTTGACTTGATAGGATGTTATACTTGGATCTTTCAAACACTTGTCTGCCTGTGTGCTGCAAATATGGTATCTTAGCTTCTGCTCAAATGATTCCCTATTAATATGCATAGTGTTAATTAGAAGAGTCTTATGCTTTTCTTTATGCATGGATACCCATCCTCTGTAAATTAAAAGAGTCATTGCATTTACAACTTTATTTCCTTGTTGAATTCTCTCGAGATTGGACGTAAGTACGTTCCCATAATACTGAACATGGTTTTTATGCAGGGAACTAAGAAAACTCTTGTACTTAGGGAGATTCCAGAAGACGAAGTTAAGATGCTTCTATCTAATAAGGAATCTTTGGCGTCTTGTGATGTAGCAGTGTTTGTATATGACAGGTGAATAATGCAAGATCTGAATTAGACTAAAGGCTTTTCTGTACAGTTGAATTCATTGTTATACACCATCGCTTGGATAGAGAGAGGATGTTTTAAAATTTTATGGAGTGAAAAGCCCTGTGTTTCTTTCACTTACAAATGCAACTCTCTTATGATAACATTTCTTTTCAGTAAGGCCCTCCTCTCTCTCATGCTAACATTATTGTGGGAACTCACAACTACTGATGTGTACACACAAACACATCTAAACCATCAGGAGTATGGACTGTTCAGAGGCTCCCTTTTTTTGAAGTTGTACAAAATCAGCTAGCAGAAGCATCTGTTGCTGTGATGCAACATGATTATATGACTGTATATTTGTTGGTTAAAAATTGATATTATACTGGATCCTAGATTAATCCATCCATAGTGGTATATAGCCAACTAGATGGCACATTATCGTGGCTCTTTGGTTTTAACCGTTTTATATGTTGTTGGGTCTATTTAATGGTTAATTACAGTTTTGTTCCCCACCCTTGTGGGCAAAGAAGAACCCCCTCCGCGATATGTATGGCATTTACAGACTAGTCATGGTTCCATCTGGTATTAACTTCATATCTTCTCTCTTACTATGTTATGGGGGTTTTTCCCAATAATCAAGTGCTGTTGATGCTTACTGCTAGGTTTCATATACTGTGGGTGTGAGAGGTTCTTTCTTCTTCAACTTTGTCATGATAATGTTTTTTTTTGTGTGGAAACTTTCTTTTCCCTTTAGCTCGGATGAATATTCTTTAAAAAGAGCATCGGAATTGCTAATGACTGTGGCAAGGCGAGGGGAAATTAGTGGTTTCATGATGCCTTGTCTATTTGTTGCTGCAAAGGACGATCTTGATTCATATCCAATGGCAATAAAGGATTCAGCAAAGGTATTTATAGTGGTTTCATTGTGTTCTATTTTGTGCTCAAATTGAATGTACCCTGTGTTTTTAAAAAAATTACATAAAATAATTTTATGATTTCTTGATTTTGCTTTCCATATATGCCTTTTTGAAAAAATCAATTTATGTTCAGATATGTCAGAGTTTTGGAATAGATGCACCTATTCACATAAGTGTAAAGGAGAGAGATCTGAATAGTGTGTTCAATAGAATTGTCACTGCTGCAGACCACCCTCATTTAAGTGTTCCTGAAACTGAAGTTGGACGTAGCCAGAAGCGATATCGTCACCTTGTTAATCGCTCTCTCATGTTTACTTCAGGTACTTTTGACTCTAATACCCCTAAAGATATCTCCACAGAGAAGTACAAAATGGAACTGAAATAACGAAAATTGGCACTGCAGATAGGATGGCATATTAGAGCGAAAATTTTCAAATAAAATGTTTGCATACCATCTAATTCTTAACTCAAAAATTGCAGTTGTGGCTGCTGTTGCCGTAGTTGGACTGGCAGCATATCGATCTTATGCTGCACGGAAGAATACCTCAAGCTAGGTAATGTCCTGTTCTACTGGAGAACCAATAGTTAATTTTCAACTCAATAAGAAAGTTCCCCGCTATTCCTTTGATCTCTACTAGAGAATTAGCTAAATGTCCTTGTACATATGCTCAGGCTTCTTCCACAGGTTATTTCAATTTTGTCCATCTGGTCTTATCCATTTCCTGTTGAAAGTATCAGCTAGGTGCTATTTTTCCTTCTTAACACTTTGTTTTAGAAAGCACGAATTACCTTTTTTGATCTACAGTTTATTAGTAATGTAATATTTAGGTGGCATTTGGACTGGATATCATTATTAGAAAAGCTTTGGGAAAATAATTCTTGGAGAAGTTGCCTATTCAGATTGTTTTTTGGAGGAAATGTTAAACATTTGGTTGGTTTTTCTGGGAATCTAGGTAATTTATTTTCTCATTTCTTTTTTCAAAATCGACTTTTTAATTATGATTAAGTCAAAAAGGCAAAGCAAATTTGCACAACGAACTTCATTATTTTACAAAATTTTCTAATGAGTTAAAATCTTAAATGCTCCTCTCTCTCTATATCTCTCTGTATATGTAACAATATTTTAAAAAATACACAGGTGCACAATCACACATTTGTGTGCCATTCCATGATCCACTAGTACCAATGTATTGGGAATTTTGATAGGAATGGATGACACAATAGGATACTAGAATTGGACTTGTTTAATATATAGATAGAAGAAAGAACACAATTTGACTCTTAAGAAGGCTCATTGGTTGACGCCGTAGGGGTGTACATGGATCGGGTTGGTTCGGTTTTTATCGAAACCAAATCAAACCAACTATATCGGTTTGGATTGATTCGGTTTTGTCGGTTTTTTTGTTACATGAATATTATTTCAATCTTATTTTGTTAAAGTTTTGATAAGTAAATACATTATATGTTTAGTAAAAATTGAAAAAAACTTACGAACATATGATCTATAAAAATATTTTTATAGGAAATTTCCTTTAATAACACATGATGATGATAGTCATGTTCTTAGTCATCTAATAATAATTTTTCGTCTTTCAAGGTTAACTGAATATAATAATTAAACATAATAATCAATACGATACCTAAATAATAAAATATTTTATTTAAATTTAAAATTTTAAAATACCATTTCAAATTCTAAAAAGATATAAGAATTTAATAGATTTTGACATATGAATATGAAAGAATAAAGAGATTGACCAATTTCAATGATACTTAATAAGAAAGTGATGACACTACCCATTATTTTAAAGTACATAAAAATTGAACACTTCATATTTTTATTAAATATTACATAACATAAGAAAACCCCAAATATTTCTAGACATTTTTTAAAGAAAATTCTATATAAGGTCTTAAAAGTATAGATAAAAATTATATATTTATATATTTGGTTCGGGTTTTTTCACTCAATACCAAACCAAATCAAATCAAACCTAATCGATTTTTTTAATCGGTTTGATTTGATTTCTCGACTTGATGCAATTTTCCATTTTGGTTTGAACACCCGGAACTTCATAGAAAGTGTAGTTGAAACAAGAGTTCAGTGATTTGAGTATGCTGCTACTACTACTATTAGTTTATAACTTTATGTGATTATTTAATACAATCTAACCTTTCTATAACAACATCTTTATACAACAACCATTCACTATAAAAGTCATATTTTTCTTAGAATAATTTTTATGCTATATTTTATTCTCTATAACAACTTTTTACCTATAACAACATTTATCTTTATAGCAGTACGTTTTTTTTAAAATTACCCATCTATAACAGTCATGTAGAATTTCTCAGATTACCACTAGTAAGCCTAAAGATTTTAATTTGATCAACATTCTTAAAACTTGCACCACTTATAATAAAAATATATGTTGGTACATACTTCCATAATTAAAGATTTTATTTAATTCGATTAAAAGACAAACTTGTATTTTTTCGTTTCATTGCACAAAAAGTTCTATCATGCACAATGTTTGATATCTGAAGATCTACACATACAATCTTTTCATTAGACAAAGTTTCCATCTTGTGTAATGCTTAAGATTCAAAGATATGCACATATATGTTTTAAAATTCTTCCATCAATCTTGAAAAAATTTAATTTTAATAGTAGTTTTAAAATGTGTGCCTTAGAGTTTAATATTTTTATATATTTAGTTATGGGTATGTTAATGTCGCCAGAGAGGCCGAGGTGAGTATCGTCGCATCGCCTCCGACAACTTCTTTTGCCTTGTAGCTAATGTATTAGCTTTTTAAATATTTAATATGTAAGATATTCATATTTTTTGAGATTTTAAATTTAACATTTTGTTTAATCTTTTATACGTAACATTTAAAAAGAAAAAAATAATTCTCTGATAATTTTTGTCTATAACAGTAAAAAAAAAATTTAAATATCAAATGTTGATATAGATGTATAACAACCATTCATAATAAAAGCCTAAAGATATCGAAACAAACAATACTGTTATAGAGGTATTTGATTGTACTACCTTTTCTTTTCTTCTTCAAACCTCAAATTGAAGGGCTTTTAATATATTTTTCTTAAATTAAATTGTAAAATTTACATTTCAAAAAGGTAAATCAATTTTCATAATGAAGGGAAATTGTTTTACTTCGTTTTCAAAGTACGTTGATGAAAGCAGGACAAGAATGTAAACATATTTAATTACAAAGCAATATGTCATTTCCTTCCAAATGTATGCACAATAAATAAGTGAAAAAAGTTAATGATATTCTTACAATTAAATTTGTGAAGATGTGTGTGTACTATAAAGGACAAGGAAATTCTAGATTTAGGACAATGATTAAAAATATACTCATTATCCTAAATTTAATTTCTCTTTTTTGAAAGAAAGTTTCAACTAATCGTTATGTGGCATTCAACAAATTAAACATATTTTATAGTTGCATCTATACCCAGTTTTGGGATCACCATTGAACTTATATCCACTTTGCACAAAAAATTACAAGTCTACCCATTTTTCAGATAACTTCAGACATACAGGCCTAAAGTTGCACAAATTTATGTCATTTTGAACTTCAGAATTTTTTGCCTGAAGTGTGGCCTTATCAAAGCAGAACTTCATATTTTCGCCTAAAGTTTGGCATGACTTGCTAAGGCTATCAGGCAAACTTCAGTTCGCAGTGCAAACTTCAGACTAATTAACAAAGCTTCAAGTCAATTCTCAACAAGGCTGAACCATTGGATGCTTATTTAATACAACAATCTGAAATTTGAACTTTAGAATTTTTGTCTGAAGTATGGCTTTATCAAAGCAAAACTTCAGATATTTTTACCTGAAGCTTGGCCTGACTTGGAAAGGCAATCGGGAAACTTATATTTATGGTGCAAACTTCAGACAATCTAGTCTGAAGTTCTCCAGTTTGTAGTGCAAACGCCAGACAAAACCAACTTGTTATATTTGAACTTCAGATATTTTTTTCTGCAGTCTGGCCTGATAGTTGAACTTCAGACAAAGTTTAATCTGGTAATGTCTGAAGTTTGGCCCTGCAGTCCCAAACTTCAGGCTCATATCTTTGAAGACATTCATTAATTAAGTCCCGGATGCTTCTTCGAGTTTCACGCTCCCCGACAATGTTCAACCACCTTTCTAACAAGGAATGCAGGTCCAAGGATTTCAGTCAAATAATTTGAACTAACAAATCTGAAATTATAATAGCAAAATCTTCGAAAATTTGAACTCGAGACTCAAACAGTTTTAATGGAGTTTCCTGCTTTGTACTTCTAGTTCAAATCTTCAAATCAATGTTGTATATGTTCATTCAACTCCATATTCAAATACACAGATGAATTCAAGATTTGATCTTCAGACATCTCAATTAGTGATTTGAGTTTTCAAGTTCCTTTAATGGTGATTTAACTCAAAACTCATATCCTAGTGCTAAATCATGACCATGTATTTCATATCCAATTAATAATACTTACACAGAATTTCATGTATTTGAGAGAGAAAAGAAGAAAAAGTGAAAAAGAAGAGGAGGAAGAAAGGAGCGCATAGGTCGTAGGAGGAAGAAGAGAAGGGGACGACTGGTTTGAAGTTGTCAAAACTAGGGTATAGGTTAAATACTTTCAAAAACGGAAAAGGGTCTAATATGTCCCTCTACTATTAATAATTATTTAAAAATATCCTTCGTTATACTATCGGGACATAAAACCCCTCACCGTTACACTATTGAATAAAAATGCTCCTAATTAAACGGCATAGACACGTGGCGTAATCTAAAAGGTGAAGAGAATCCACTTCTTTTAAAAACCAAACCCGCTCCGACCCATAAAAGTGACCCACCCTTCTAAACCTAAAAATACGGGTTAGAACCCTAATTTCGTCCTACCCTCAATAGAGAAAAAGCGTCCTCTCTCTATTACTCAAAAATTAGTAAATCCAAAACTGAAGATTCAGTCTCAAAGGTTCGTCTCCTCTGTATTACTCAAAATTGGTAATTCCAAAACGCAAGATTCAGTCTCAAACGTGGGTTCCATGTCCGATTCAACTGCTACATCAAAGAGGAGGTGCCATTGTAGGGAGATTGCCAAGAACTTCAAATCAACCACAACTCAAAATCCTGGAAGGAGATTCTATAAGTGTGCTAAACCTGAAGTAAGTTTTAATTTTGCTTTCGATTCATAATTTGAAGGTATAATATAAATTTCGTAATTGGTTGTTTTTTGTTAGAATGAGTCGTGCGGATATTGGAAATGGCAAGACGAAGCCTACCCGGACAGAGCGTTGATAGAAATTAACAAGTTGCAGTGCAAATTAGATGCTGCTAATGTGGCAATTAATATGTTGAATCAGTTGTTGGAAACGTGCAAAGTTGAAAGGGACGAATTGCTGGAAAAGGTTGATGTATTAGAGGCTGTAAAAAATATTGAAGTGAATAAAGCAAGGGAGATGGAAGAGAAACTGTTGAAGATGAAGATGTTTGTTTTGATATTGTTTGCACTGTTTGTTGGCTTTGTTGCTACAATGATGATGAAGTAATGCATTTGTTAAGATCAATTTCGGACAAGTTATTGTGAACAAATTATCGTGTATGATGAAGTTAAATATTATTGATGAAATGTATTATGTAGTCCCTACTGATATGTGTAGTTGGTAATGTTTATGTTGCCTACTAATATGTATAGTGCCTATCGATATAGTGTCTACTTTAATACCTATTGATATAGTGCCTACTTTAATGTATTTTTTATGAAGTTTAATGTTGTTGTGACGAAGTTACGAAAATATTTTTACTTTGTGTAAGGCCTACTGATTTGTAATGTTTTTTCATGTTGCATTGTTACTTAAAAATTGTATCATTTCAACACAGTTTTACTGCACTATCTGGAATAACTTATTGTGAATACTAATCAATAAACACATAAACCTGTATCATTTCGAAACTACAACACTGTTAAGATAATTTCAACACAGTTTTTCTACAGCACTGTTAAGACCAAAAGATCACATTCAAAACTATATCACATTCAAAACTACATCACTGTGCAAACTCAAAAGAGACAATTCACGGAATAAATAGTAGTCAATAAGCATTTAAGTACTGTTATCATAGTAGCTACATCACCAAATGGATGAATGGATGTCATATTATAACAACAAAAACTTGTACAACCAAGTCATAATATGACATCCGAATCCAATACCAATATTAACAAGTTTGCAGCAAAGTTTGCAGTTAATACATCCCACAAAACACAAAAAAAATTCAGTTTGGTCTTCAATTTCCTTTCCTTGGCCTAAGCTTCCCAATCCTCTGTTGTCTTTGTTTTTCTAACTGATTTGCAGTTGTAGCAGGTTTTCCTTTCCAGCTTGAAGATGGTGGTGTGTATGGAAGGTTTGTTGGATCACTCACACCAGTGTGATCACCAGTGAAGGTAATTGATCTTGTGCCAGTGGGTATTGGTACTTGCTGTCTCATCTTAAGTCTTGTATTGACTTCTGATATCACCCTTGGCCTCAGTACAACAACTTGATCAACCTCCAGATCCTTGCTTGATTGGCCAATACTCCTAACTCCAGGTGTAGGCATGAACCTAAAGTCCTTGTCTTGACTTGGTTGACTGATTGGAGGGGCTGAACAGTTAATGTCTTGACTTGGTTGACTGATTGGATGGGCTGAACAGTTAATGTCTCCTTCAGTTTCTTCATCTATCAAAGTTCTTGGCCTCTTTGTCTGTTGTTTTCCCTTTCCCTTTCCCTTTGGTTGCTGGAAGAAAATCCAAGTTAGAAAAATAAAATAAGTTCAAATTCCAGTAAATAAATATTCAAATTAAATTTTACTTGTCCACAAGTCCTAGCATTGTGGGTTGTCTCTCCACATTAGCTACAAGTCATAACTCTTCCTTTTCTTGATTGTGACCACAATCCTTGCCTTTTAATGGTCTCATCCTTCTGCCTATCTCTCTTAACTTTAGGCCTGCCAGCCAACTTCACCAACTCAGGTGGCTCCATTGCTTGTGATGGTTCAATCTTCCAAAAATTTTCTCCTCTTAAAAGTTGTAACTTGTGTTTATAAGTGAGTAGAAATGCCTCCTTGCTATACCACCACTTCATTTCTGTCAAAGGATCACCCATGTTGGGAAGTACAACTTTAATAACATGTGGACATGGGATTCCTGTAAGATCCCACTGCCTACAGGTGCACTTCTTCACAGCCATATTCACACAATGCTTATCACCACCTTCTGACACTTCATAGCCATTTTTTCCATTTGCATTAACTCTACAAGCTGATTGAGCAATTTGCATGTACTCACTCTACAACTCCATGCTTTTTGGGCTAAAGTCATGTCTCCAACCCCTCACTTCATCTTCATGTTCTCTTAACATGTTCATCACTTTGATTCTAATATCCTCCAATATCTTTATTATTGGTTTACGCCTTGCTTCCAAAATCCACTTGTTGAAGGATTCAGTCAAGTTGTTATCAACTGACTGGTTCTTGCACACTGTGTCTAGGTAAGCTCTGCACCAAGTCTAAGGAGGGTACTTCAACAAACTAGCTGCTGCATCCTTGTTCCACTCCCCTAAATTCTTCAAATGGTCCTTGAATTCCTCCTCATAAGTAGACCGTGCACACCACCAAAATAACTTTTTGCTTTCACCAGTATTGTATATCTTGCACCAGTTGGCCTCAATATGTCTAACACAATATCTATAGTGTGATTGAGGAAGGACAATTCTAACAGCATCAATTAATCCCTATGACAGTTATAGAAACATATAGTCACTTAGAATATTTCATAAACAATAAAAAGGCAGAATTAAATACAGAATTAAAGCCAGAAACATATAGTCCATTAGAATTTTTCATAAACAACAAAAAGACAGAATTAAATACAGAATTAAAGACAGAAACATACAGTCACTTAGATTTTTTCATATACAACAAAAAGACAGAATTAAATACAAATCATGGACAACACTATAGGACAGAAATATATGACAAAAATTAATAGAAAAGGACAGAAATATATGATAGAAATAAATAGAAAAGGACAGAAATTGATAAAGACAGAAAATTAGAACAGAAATAGAAAAAGATAGAAAATGAAAAAGACAGAAATAGAAAAAGACAAAATTTGCCAGAAGGACAAGCAACAGTAAGCTGCTGAACCCCTACAAACCCTAGCTCATTTATATATTCATTCACTATGTCTATATATGAAAGTAAGTCTGAGTCATAACCTGTCCAAGTGTGCACCAGTTTCTTTATGTATAAGACCTCAGGCTGTGTAACCCAATCACCACCATAATTGAATATTATACAAATATAGCCAATAGGTCAAGTTAGCAAAGAATAAATAAACCAATAAAAAGGCAGAACTAAAAAGAGAATAATTATATTAAAAAATCAGCTAAGGGTAAGGGTCCCCCCTTCACACATAAAAGACCCCATTTAGCTATGTCATACCACCATCGAAGGTGGTCCTACTCACAGTATACTTTATCACCTAATAAATAAAGAAGAAGTCCATATCTTGAGACCACACCACATAAAGGTCCAGATTCAGGCCCACTCCATAATAAATTAACTAAAAAAAATCATTGAAGGTGGTCCTACACGCATATTACTATAATCAGAAAGTAACAAATTAGGGACAAATTACCTATTAAACGACAGAAAAAGCTCAGAATATTGGGACGAAGAAACACCCTAAACCAGCTACCAAAACCAAAATCATGTCGGGACCACAAATAACTTCACATCGGGACCATATCAATAATAAAGCATGCAAACACTTGAAGCAGATAAAAAATGTGAATATAATACTGAAAGTACAAAAATAAATGTATGGATGTCAACAAAACACAACAAATCAAAACCCTAGACGAAAAATCCTAAAATAACAGCAAACACATAAAATACTGAGCAAAAAAGAGTTAAAACAAGAAAAGCGAACCATTTTCATGGAGAAATATATTACCTTTACTTCATTTGCAGCGGATATCTCATAATTTTTCTTCTGTGGACGGAGTCTTCTAGAGAGAATGAAAGAGAAGAAAAAGAACTGTGTTTTGTATGTTAGGTTATAACCCGTGTTTTTAGATTTAGAAGGTTGGGTCACTTTTGTGGGTCGGAGCGGGTTTGGTTTTTAAAAGAAGCGGATTCTCTCCAGCTTTTAGATTACGCCACGTGTCTATGCCGTCTAATTAGGGGTATTTTTGTTTAATAGTGTAACGGTGAGGGGTTTTATGTCCCGATAGTATAACGAAGGATATTTTTAAACAATTGTTAATAGTAGAGGAACATATTTGATCCTTAACCGTTTAAAAAATATGGGTATAGGTTAAATGAGACGACCAAATAAAGCACCCCGTGGAATTTTTACTTTTTTAGCAGAAGAGTTGGAGCAACATGTATTTATATGGACTCTTAGAGTTTAATATCTTACGACAATCATTTTTAATATCATTCTTGAATGTTACAATAAACTCTCACTTGAAATATTACTGTGATGTAATATAATATTTACATGCGAGCAAATGTTTCTTCCCAGTTGTAATATAATACCTCTTTGTTCCCTATGCGAGATGGGAAGTATGGGCAGTAGTTGCTCACAGTATTTTGGTCATTAGTAGAGTGTTACACCAAGATATAAGTTCAGAATGTAAGATCTACCCCATCTAACCATAGAGAATATTTCAGTATTTAATTTACATATACTGGTCTGGGCGGTCTGGCCATCAATATTTGTAAAGACTGAACTTCAATAATCCTATTGAAAACGTGAAAAATTCAACTGCGGCGTAGTTGTAGAAGACACGTTACACAAGTAATAATGCTGTAAAAGTTCTCTCACATTTCGACTCCATTTTTTTTAATTTTTAAGTGATAGAAAACGATTTGACAGAATTACAACATTCAGGTTGTATGATTCACAACGAAATGGATTAGTTACAAGTTACAACCCGTATGTAATATCTCTTGAACAAACACCAATCTGATAATATTTGCAAACTGTGTAGAATTGATTTAGATAAACTTGGTTTGCTCTTCCATGAGCCAAGACAAGATCTTGTAGACCAGGATCACAGAATAAAAGTCTAAACACTATATGACTTTATTTTGTAGTATTGTGGGGAAGGGGATAAAGCTGGGAGATTTGGAGGATTTTGTTGCAGCTTTGCACAAATCCTTTGTCTCCTCCAATTCGCAATCTAAGGGCAGATACATATATATATATATCTGTTCAAAGATTTGAATTGGACAGACCTAAAGATCAGAATTGGAATATGAGTTGATCATGAGCCACTTATCTATTAATATTCTATCCAGGATGATAAAATGACAAAATCAGATCTATAAAACCTAATTTCCTCTTCACAAATCAATACTTACATTCCAACGGTAAAAAAAGGTCTTTGGGGAAATCAAGTGTATCTTTCCCCTTTGAAATATCTATGAAAGGTCTTTGTCAAAATTATCAATTTTTTTCCCAAGGTACCAAAAGTAAAATTACTCCAATTCTTGGGACGAGACCTCCCCTTTCTTAAAGTAAAGAAATCGAAAGAGAGGTTAAAGCTTATGCCTAAATGAAAAAGTTGTCAATCGTTTAACAGAATTAATTAAATCCTCTTATGAATGAATAGTCTTAAAACGACTAAAATTGTTAGGCTTTAGAAAGTAACTTAGATAGGTTAATGTATTAAATAAACAAGTAAATGTATAATATATTAATAGATAATATTATTTAACTAAAAGACGGAGGTAATTGTTCTATAGAGTTGTTAAGATGCTTCAGATTAATAATGAAATAACCTTCTTTCAACCGTTGTCTTTTAATTTTAAGGAAAAGTCCAACCGTTGGCTTTGTTCTACACACTTGAAATGATATAGCAAGAACAATCCACCCTCTCTCAGTATTATATTATCCTTACTACTTTTCTTAAAAGTATTGTTCTTTAAACTTATTTCATAATTAATTACGTTCTTTATTTGTTAAATCATTTAATAGCAAGTTTAAATTACTTAGAAAGGGACAATTAACTGAATTTTTTTAAAAGTATAATTGTGTTCTGTGATTTCTAAAGATAACTTTCAATTCCTTCGCTACACCCATGGATATCCACTTCCAAATTCCAATAGGGCTATAAGTTAAGAGTTCCGCTACGTTAAGAGTTCGATATTTATGAAAGATAGGGAATAATCGATCATAAGGTTCGTGAGATATATGATTCTGACTTCTTATTTTTCAAATCATGATTAGAATTAAGTATGTTAGGAGATCATTTCAAATCAATGAACTAAAAAGTAAATAGCGATAAACACATTCTATTTTCTTAAGTTTGCTTAGTTATTGTCTATATCTACGGTAGTAATCCTGAAAATTTTAAGTTCAAGTCTTAAGATACGCTAATGTGTGCTAAAAATCTAAATACCCTTTAAAATAATTTAAATATCTTAATTATAAACAATCACGACAAGCTGCCCATTTGAGTCACAATGGTCGGCAAAATCTATAAATTCACGCTGGTAATTAAGAGAGCGAAAATTCATCAAAGATGCAAACAAGGACTCGAAGGAACGAAAGAGACATTCAATTTTGATGCAGAAGATAATTAGTAAAAATTGCACGGGAGCCCTATTTGGGCGCCCCTTTTAATCTGTAGTCGCTTTGTCTTTTTGTTTGCATCCGTACCCACTTTTTAAAAAATTTTAATTTCTCTTTATAATTGAGAAACTTCAGCTCTAGAGAGCTAAAGTTTCTGGGTTGCTAAACAAAAACTTCAGCTCTAGAGCTGAAGTTTTTATTTTATAACTGGGAAACTTCATCTCTAGAGCTGAAATTTCTAGATTACTAAACAAAAACTTCAGCTCTAGAGCTGAAGTTTTCCAGTACAAAAGAAAAACTTCAACTGGAAAACTGCTTAAGTTTTTATTTTATAACTGGAAAGCTTAAGCTGGAAAACTGCTTAAGTTTTTATTTTATAACTGGAAAACTTAAGTTGAAAAACTACTTAAGTTTTTATATTATAACTGCAAAACTTAAGCTCTAGAACTTAAGTTTTTATTTTATATTATACTATACTAGAGCTTTTTATATTATACTAGAGTTTAAGTTTTTATTTTATAACTGGAAAACTTAAGTTTTTATATTATACTAGAGCTTAAGTTTTTATTTTATAACTGGAAAACTTAACTTAAGTTTTTATTTTATAACTGGAAAACTTAAGCTGGAAAACTGCTTAAGTTTTCATTTTATAACTGGAAAACTTAAGCTGGAAAACTGCTAAATTTTTATTTTATAACTGGAAAACTTAAGTTGGAAAATTGCTTAAGTTTTTATTTTATAACTGGAAAACTTAAGCTCTAGAACTTAAGTTTTCCGGTTACAAAGACAAAAACTTCAGCTGAAGTTTTCCAGTACAAAAGAAAAACTTTAGCTCCGTGGGCTGAAGTTAACTTTAGCTGAAGTTTTCCAGTACAAAAGAAAAACTTCAGCCCCGTGGGCTGAAGTTATGTGAAAAAGCGGGTAAATATACATGTTTAATTAATTATCTTATTTAAACAAGTTTTATTTACAAAATATATACATTTCACCTTAAAAGACTCCCAATCCATTATTAGTGCCTTGTTAATTATATTTTTTTCCTTTTTTTTTCTCCTCTTCACTTTCCTTATTTTTCTTCCGCCTTAATATACAGTAATTATGACACTATATAAACACATACGTACTTTTAAAGAAACAATTATATACGCCCCTTTTAAGTTGTCGTTTTTAGTTAAACCAGACAATACCAAATATAAAAATATACTTCTAGTTAACCCCCAGAAAAGGAAATTAATATTTAATAACTCATATAAAGTCACAGTCATGTGGGGGCACCCAACAACGTCCTTTATATTTGGTACTGTGCATGTAATCCATTTGTCCTTATAAATGCAATAACAATCCATTATAATCTCATTTAGTGGGATTATGTATGCAGACTTTATCCCTATCTTGGGGTAGAGAGACTGTTTCCAAATAGACTCCCGGTATCCTTCCCTCCAAGGACTTCCCACCTTTGCTCTTGGGAAGACTTTAACTCACAACCTCTCGGTTGGAAGTGAGGGTTGCTTACCACCAAATTATAAATTCTCAAATTTTATTTTTTAAGATTTAATTTTAGAGTCGTTTGGCTGTATTATTAAAGCAATTAATCTATTGTATAAATTTTGTATAAGATTTCGATTATGTAATAAGTTATGTGAGAATAATAAAAATACGTGCATTAGTAATAATTCAGATAATTGATAAAACTTTTTTATAGTAAATAATTCATGTAATAATCCTTTATTATTATAATTCATGTAAATAATTCAATTTAATATACAATTTAATGAATTTCGTGATAGTTGATGGTGATGAATTTGGCAGGGAAATCGGTGGTGTAAAAAATTATCTATAACTTTCATACATTATTTCTACCCAATTATATACACCTACAATATCGTACCACTTAAATATAATTTTTATATAGTAAGTCTTTTGTATATTTTGTATCTGATTTATACATAGTAAAAATAAATTTCATACGACTAATTATATATTCTACAACTTATCTACAACTTTCATACATTGTTTCTACCAAGTTATATACAACTACAATATCATACTACTTAAATATAATTTTTATACAATATGTCTTTTGTATCTGATTTATACATAGTAAGAAAAAATTTCATACAACTAATTGTATATTATACAAATTATCCACAACTTTCATACATTATTTCTGCCCAGTTATATATAACTGCAATATCATACAACTTAAATATAATTTTTATACAATATTGTTCAACTTTCATACACTATTTAAATAAATAAAAAATATATATAAACAAAAGAATATAATTTTCTACAATTTCGTAAGTATAATGTATGCCATGTCTTCTTCTTTTTCTTTCAATTTGAAATTAAGCCAAAATCCAGTCTAATCTTCACCAAAACACCCTCAAAATTGAGATATAAACTCCAAATAATATTTTTAATTGTTTGCAACAACACCCAATCCAAACAAATAATGATTTTTGAATACCTAAATTCGAATTCAAAGTTTCAAAACTTTGTAATGACTGTCAATGACGGAATTGCTGCTCTCTTTTCCTTTGCTTTACATTACTAGAATTAGGGATTGAGAGATAGAGAGAAACGTATAGAGAATTCCCAATTGTTTGCAACAACACCCAATTCAAACAAATAATATTTTTTGAAAACTCAAATTCGAATTCAAAACTTTAAAGTTTTTTAATGGCTATCAATGGTGGAATTGCTTCTTTCTTTTCCTTTACTCTACATTACTGAAATTAGGGAGAGAGAGAAATAATTGATTTCTAATATAAAGGTATACTCATTTAATTCCTAAAGTGTATATAATTGGTAAATTTGTATATAGAAGGTAGTTAAATTGAAACTTGAGTAGGGAGGGTAATAAAGTCTCCAATAGTATATAGGTATGTAATAACCCCTTTTTGTTTTAATTTATTCATTTGTATCCGAAGCCCATTGGTCGACTAATTTAAATTTACATCGGATAGTGTATAACCCAAAAATTAGATGTAAACTTTTATACAATTACATTTATAGAAAAATACGGTTAATCAAAGTCAATATTAATATTCAATAACACATATAGTGTTTTTGCGGTGAATATTTAATGTGAGCTATCAGTTAGTGCTTTTGTGACGAATATTTAATATGAGCTATCAGTTAAGAATATCCTAGGAAAATAATGGAGCAATAAAAATTAAAAAACGTAAAAGATAGCAATAAATGATAATAAATAATTTTTAAGTAAAGAATGAGACAAAGTTCATCGGACATGGGTAAGATTTTCCACTAAACTTTCTGACAATGATAGATGATAATAAGCTGTTGAATATTTTGATTTCTTGGATCGGGAAAGAAATGATGAATAAAAAGAGATGTAAAGTTAGACTTTTTATGTATTAAATAAAGGGAGAATCTTCATAGAGAATGTTAGTGATGTTTTTTTAAAAAAATGACCGATCTCCCTCTAGAACAACATCGTATCGTGTTATAGACTGCACGTCCACCAGACTGTATAGAGAACCGAGTACTCAATGTGTTTCCTCTGAAAGTACTGATGAACCAAACTGTATAGGGATCTGGTCCTATATCAATTTGATACAATGCTACGTTTGTGTGAGTCCACCAAATAACAGAGTACCTAGTCCTTTATCGAGTTCTATTGTGAATGCTAGTAAAGTTGAATGTAAATAAGTCCATGGATTTTTATGTGGAAAAATTCCACACAAGGGGACTAAAAAACCACGACCTATACCTGTAGGCTTTTAATTTCATTAACTTGCAATCTCCCTATTACAAGCCACTTACAATAACTCTATTGCAAAGACTTCAACTAACTTGTGATGCTCTCATCACAAGCCAATCTATAACTATCCTAGTTACAAAGAATTTGACTAACTTGTAGTATTTCCACCACAAGCCACTTTGTGACACTACGGTTACAAAGGCTTTGACTAACTTGTGATGTTTCCACCGCAAGCCACTTTGTTACCCTACGATTACAAAAGATTTTCTTATGACTCAACCTAATCAATGCGTCTAAGAAAGATGGATAGGAGTTATAATGAAGAACAAATTACAAAGACTCTACAAACCTAAGGACTTAAAATATCTTTAATCTTGGATCAGGTCCTTGAGGTTGCAGCAGCTTTGTTCTTGAGAGAGGTTCTTAAACACTTGAGAGAATATTTTACTTTTCTGAGTTTGCAAGTGTTGGAACCTGAAACTTATGTATTGCATAAGGTTTATACTACACAAGACATCCTTAGTGATGTCCAATCTCAATGGGAAGTGACTGCTGCACTGTTGCAGTCAGTCACTTTCTGCAATTGCTTTCCAGCTGTAGTTGACTTGTACTTCTGTCAGAGAACCCTAAGGGACCAGGTCCCTATTGTGTTTATCTTTGTACAGTTGCGATCAGTCACTCAGTTGTGTTCATCAGTCACTCAGTTGTGTTCCATCTGTATAGTTGGCTTGCACTTCTGTCAGAGAAGTACCAAGGGATCATTTTCCTGATCCGATTCTTGAGCACACCGCCCATATTGTTTTGAGTTGAGTAACTTGAACGATGCTTTGTATAGGCTCATTATAGGTACACTTCGAGAATGATCACTTGAAGTGATGTGAGCACTTGAGTTGGTCAGAGAATGAGTGGGCGCTGGAAACAGTGCAGTGTGGTATAATCTTCGTTTCCAGCTGTGTCCAAGTGACTTTATAATGCCGTGAGGAACCCACAAGAGTATCAGGTCCTTGTCTGGGTTCCTACCTCCTGAAACTGTAGCAAGTTCACATTTGGCTGGAATCCGTTAGATGCAGTGTAATCCAAGTGAGTAAGGTTCCCTCTCTGGTTCTTGACATTAAGTTTGTTAGATCATCAAAACACAAGGCAAAGACATTACAAACCTATCAATTTCCCCCTTTTTGATGATGACAAACTTAGCATTGAAAATCAGGAGTTAGAGTTCAGAGAACCAGATTGAATAACAGGAGACCACAAATTCCCCCTGACTTTATGCCCTTACTTACACATGTTTCCCATATGTTTCCCCTGGCATTTAACTATCATTCTTGGTCTTTTATATGGTTCCATACAGAAAGTTTGTTAGATCATCAAAACATAGATTAAAAGCCCTTAAGCCCATCAATTTTTCCCTTTTTGATGATGGCAAACTTTGAACATTGATGACTATTTGACATAACCAGATAAGGTACCCGCAATTGCATATGTGCCCCCTGACTCAATTCTTCCCTGTAACATATGTTCCCCCATGACTCTATTATTCCCCTTTTTGGCATCAACAGAAATACACAATCAGACAAAAAGGCATAAAGAAGTCCAACAAGGCTAACTCATGCCACATATGTGCACACAATCATGATAGAAAAGAGAAGCAAAAGGGAAAACAAGCATTGTACAAGCAAAAAAAGAGCTGTTTTATTGATAGAAAATTTGACTATTTCAACTGGAGCAATAACGATGAAATCCAACATGCCATCATAAAAAAGAAAATCAAAAAGAGAAACAACGGCCACAAAATTATCAGAGCAAAAGATAACTGGCCACTGAGAGGATCCTAGGGGGTACTAGAAGAGGGAGGTTGGGAAGATGAGGCAGCAATAATTTTAGATCTAGGTCCATGCGGGTAGTTGCAGACAATTGTTATTCAAGCAGTTTCTCCCGCAGATTCTCCACTAGTTGCCTAAGTCCAGAACTTGTCTCACACTTGCCATCTCCTAGATTATCGGGCAAGCGTGCGACCACACAAGACTTTTTCTAAGTTAACTCTTCTGCCCAAGGCTACTGTCACTTAGAATGGTCTTCATTGAACCAGGTCCTCCCACAGTTTCCCATATTTATTTTTTGGATATTTCAATAACCTTCCCATTCCTTCTTGCAACCACCATAATGTCACCCTTAAACAAATCTTTCTCAGCCACAACCTTTTAAGATCTTTTCACTAAGGAACTGGGTTCCTCCACAGCATATTTATCAACCTCAACCACTGGAATGTGTTTATCAGCCACATCTTCCCCCTATTTCGTTAATCCCCTTTTTTTGTTATCCTCTGCTTACTCTTATACAAGGCAGACTCAAAAGCCTCTTTCTTCTGCAACCGCCTGGTTTGTTTCATCTAAAAGAGAATCAGGTTCTTCAACAGGTTCTTCTGTGACAGTGTCATGAACCAGAGACTCAAAAAGCACCAGAGTTTTATCCCCTAAGAATGGAGTTTCTTCCCCCTGAGATTTAGGAACATAGGAGAAGTAGGGTTTGCAACATATAGAAGTGAGACTAGATATGATGAGGAAACTTGTATGGGTACAGTAGTATCAGGGATGGTGAAGTGGGTTTCCAGTGATGGTGTTAAGGGAGGAGGAGATATGAGAGTGATGTTGATGGCAAGAGAAAAAGACGATTATTTGTTGGCCATGGTGAGAGAAGTGGTAGAGAGTTTTGAAGGAAAAATTAAAGTGATGCAGAGGGAGACAATGGTTAGAACTGCTGGTCTGAAAAGTCGGATGATGTGGCAGTTGAATTAATTTTGCTATCCTTTTTCTTTGAACAAGCATGTGAAAAATACATTACTACTAATTTGTGGTGCAGGAACCAGGTTCCTGACCTGTTTTTGTAAAATGGTTTTCTTGCAGCTCTTCTTCGAAGTTCAACACTGTAATTTTAGCTTCTATGATCATCATGCGTGTTTACCTGCAATGGTATAGATGTGAGTTAGGCCTATTCAGAAAACACTTTAGCCGATTTTACCTTAGTGTGACTGTCATAGTCGTGTTAGCAGAAGCATGTTCTCGATTAGGTTCAAGTAACCCCAATGCCATCTTCTTTCTCAAAGTGTTTCCTTCTCAGAGCTTTGTGAAGATATCTGCAATCTGATCTTCCATGCAACAAAAACTTATATAAACAAGACCTTTTTCCACATAGTAGCTTGATCCACAGTGAATGAGCACATCACTTGGCAGTTGCAACATATTCTACTTCAGCTGTTGAGAAAGCTAATGAGTTTTGTTTCTATATATCCCATGAGATAAAGCATGATCTAAGGAAATGAGCCATTCCAGATGTGCTTTTCCTGTCCACCAGATAACCTGCATAATCAGCATTAGCATAACCAATAAGGTTGAACATTGTCCTCTAAAAGATAGCACAAAACAAGGTCCTGTGTGCCCAAATATCTCAGAATTCTCTTAGCAGCCTTCGGATGAGATTCCTCAGGATTTTATTGGAACCTTGCATGTAATCCCACACTGAATACAATGTCTAGCATGCTGGCAGTAAGGTAGAGTAGAGTTCCAATGATTCTCATGCTTCCATATCAATCCTTTTCAAGAGTTTGCATTTCTAACTGATACACGTTCCCTTTATGGACTGCTTCACTTGAAGACCCAGAAAGACATTCAGTTCCCTCATCGTATTCATCTCAAACTCACTTTCCATGAGTTTAGCAAATTATTCACATAATGAGTTAGCTGTAGCTCCAAACATGATGTCATCCACATAAATCTGATCAATGAGCAGGTTTCTTCCCTGTTTCTTTAAAGACAATGTATAGTCAATCTTTCCTATTATGAAGCCATTACAAGAGAAACTTGGATAGTCTCTCGTACCAGGTTCTAGGGGCCTTCTTCAATACGTACAGTGCCTTATCCAATTTGAATACATGTTCAGGATATACATGACGTTCAAAAACCTGGAGGTAGCTTGGTATGGACTTCTTCCTTGAGAAAATCATTCAGGAAGGCACTCTTCATCTCCATTTGGAATAAGGTGAATTCCATATGTGAAGCAAAGACAATATGGATCCTAATAGCTTCCATGCGAGCTACCGGGCCAAAAGTCTCATCATAATTGACCCCTTCCTCTTGATTGAATCCTTAGACAACAAGCCTTGCTTTGTTCCTTGTAGCATTTCCATGTTCATCCAGCTCATTCCTGAATACCCGCCTGGTCCCTATGATGGTTCTGTTTGAGGGTCTAGGTACCAGGTGCCATACCTTATTTCTTTTAAATTGACGCAGTTCCTCTTGCATTTTAGTATTCAAGGCTTCCTTGATATTTTTTGGTTCTATTTGGGATAGAAATGCTGAGAAGACTAGGTTTAGTAATGGAAGTATCAGGTTCTTCTTGAGAAGTAGAAAATGATGTTACATTGTCTCTTACCTGTATCCTTCATGTTACTCATCAAATCAGCCTTCCCATTTGAAACTCCAGATATATCCCAGGGACCAAAAGTGGTTCATTATCTTAATCATCACTGTTTCCTCCTTTTTAGAGGAGGATTGATAATAGGTGAATTTGACTATAATCACGCCCTAAATAATCACATTTTTATGTTGTTTTGATAATATATAT
>MU730695.1:8343-37284 GCA_026770625.1 Nicotiana glauca
AGCTTATCCACATCTGGGACATATAGCCTACCTTGACACCGCAATACACCATCCTCGCCACCGAGTGAAAATGCCGAAGTCTTGTAATTCAAAATTGCTTCCTTCATCTGAGCCAATGTTGGATCCATAAACTGCTTTTCCTTGACCTCCGCTACGAGAGACGATTCTGCTCCATTATGCACCATAATATTTCCCTCGTCTGATGTCGATAAGCAAACTCCTAAACTGGCCAGTTGATAAACCTCCCGAGCCAAGGGCTTGTGATCCGCTCCCAAATGAGCCAAACTACCCATAGATTTCTGACTGAGAGCGTCGGCCACCACGTTTGCCTTCCCTGGATGGTACAAAATGTTCATATCATAATCCTTGAGCAATTCTAACCACCGTCGCTGCCTTAAATTCAATTCCCTCTTCTTGAACAAATACTGGAGACTCTTGTGGTCTGAGAACACATCCACATGGACACCATAAAGATAATGCCGCCAAATTTTCAAAGCAAACACAACTGCCGCAAGCTCCAAATCGTGCGTCGGGTAATTCTTCTCGTGATTCTTGAGCTGCCTCAAAGCATACGCTATAACCTTCCCATGTTGCATTAACACACATCCCAAACCAACCCTGGAGTCATCTCAATAAACCATAAATCCTTCCGTGCCTTCTAGCAAGGCCAATATTGGTGTCGAGGTCAACCTTAACTTCAGTTCCTGAAAACTTTTCTCACAAGCGTCGGACCATTGGAACTTAGCTGCTTTCTGCGTCAATTTAGTCAATGGGGAGGCGAGGGTCGAGAATCCCTCCACAAACCTCCGATAATACCCTGCTAAACCCAAGAATCTACGAATCTCCGTCGGGTTCGTGGGTCTAGGCCAATCCTTCACTGCCGCAATCTTCTGGGGGTCTACCTGAATCCTTTCACTGGAAACAATATGACCCAAAAAGGTAACGGACTTCAACCAAAACTCACATTTTGAAAATTTATCATACAATTGGTGCTGACGAAGAGTCTGCAATACTGCTCTGAGGTGAATGGCATGATCCTCCCTGCTACGCGAATAAACGAGGATGTCGTCAATGAAAACAATCACGAAATGGCTTGAAAACCCGATTCATAAGGTCCATGAAAGCTGCTGGGGCGTTGGTTAGCCCAAAAGACATGACCAAGAATTCAAAGTGACCATAATGAGTTCTGAAGGCGGTCTTAAGAATGTCTTTCTCTCTGATCTTCAATTGGTGATACCCGGACCGCAGATCAATTTTGGAGAAGAACTTTGCACCTTGCAATTGGTCGAACAAATCATCTATCCGAGGCAAAGGATATTTATTCTTGATGGTGACTTTGTTAAGCTGCCGATAATCAATGCACATCCGAAGCTACCCATCCTTATTTCTGACAAAAAGAACCGGAGCACCCCATGGCGACACACTCGGTCGTATGAACCCCTTCTTTAATAAATCCTTCAGCTGCTCCTTTAACTCTATTAACTCTGCTGGCGCCATTCTGTATGGTGGAATAGATATTGGCTGAGTATCTGGCAATACATCAATCCCGAAATCAATCTCCCTATCTGGCGGAATCCCTGGAAGCTCATCCGGAAACATTTCAAGAAACTCATTCACAACTGGCACCCCTTCTCCAAACTCATTTTGATTTTTAAAAGCTTAGATCACTACCAAGGGTCCGAAAGAATTCTACACATTCCTAACACATATTCGGAGTCGACACCACGAGTTACTAAGTTTTGAGACCAAAAAATTATTTACTTTGTAAAAACTGAATTGTTTTTTGTAAAAATCGCGAAAAAAAAGAAGAAGAAGAAGAAGAAGAAGAAGACTTTACTAAATTAATGGACTACTGCTGTATTAATTTAAAAAAATAAAAATATTTTGTGAAATATTTTTTTTAAAATTTTACAAAAAGAATAATAATTATTTTTAATTCAGCATTGACCTAATGGTCAGAGGGCATAAGTGAACCAAAAAGGTGGATGAAGGAGTATTTTTAACCAAATAGGTGAATGAAGGGTATTTTTAAATATTTTTCAATAGTTTAGGGGCATTTTAAACCCTTTTCCGTTGGTTATATACATTTCAACTTTTCAAGAAACATCTCTTGATGAGAATGAAATAAAGTGACTGATCGACAACTATCATACGGGGATATTGATCATATCAACTTCTAATTAGAAACATAGTTAAGGTGATGATTAATGATCAAAGAATGAGTATAGATAAATACAGGAATTTCCGCGTTGAATTTTCATATAAGATGTTAAACAAGAGTACTTAAAATTACCATTATGTTGTTGAAAAGTAGCTGTTGATATCCTTTATCTTTTTTTGTCCATTCTTTTCTCGCCTTTTTTTTAGCGTCACACTATTTTGTGGAAGCTAAGATGGTTCAAACATATGAAGAGGAGAATCACAGCCATTCGAGTTAGGAGGTGAGAGAGGTTGGCCTTAGTAAGTATAAGGAGAGGTAGAGGTAGGTCAAAAAGGTAATGGGAGGAGATGTGATTTGACAAGACATGTCACTGCTTCAATTTAAAGAGGAATTTGCCCTTGATATGAGGGTGTGAAGGTCGAAAATTAGAATAAAAGGTCAGTAGATAGTCAAGTGTTTTTCTTTTTCTTTCCCATACCGACAGTATTAGTAATAGCATGTTATCTTTCTCTTTCTTAGATTGCTATTACTACACGTTGTTCTTGTACATGCCAAAATCTGCCCTAAGGATATTTAGCATAATATGGCATTAAAGAAAGAGTAGGCCGAGGTCAACCAGGAAGTAGCAAGATTCATGGCTTAGATGTTAACCATGACCGAGGTCGAACATTGTGTAAAGAATAGTAACGACTAGTGTTTGAAATAGGATATTAAAGAAAAAATTCTAGAAAATATTCTCTGCACTTGTATTATTAGGGTTTGTTCGAGACATGTCTTGTATAAATAGAAAAAAAAGATAAGGGATAGGGTATGTACTATTCACTTATAAGAACACTATTCAGAAGAAGATTCTCTCTCTTTAGCAAAGATACAAACTTACCTTTTCATCAATATTCTTACTCACATTATTCCATACTTTTCCATCAGATCCGAGAATAGTTCGAACATTCTAGGAGTTGTCTGTCACTCATTATTTTCAGGAGGAACAATCGTCTACCTCCTCATTATTAGGTGAATCACTCCCCCTATTTATTTAAATGTCATTTATTGTTATTTATTGCTAGTCACTCCTCCATTATTGTTCATACCTTTTGGAACATTAAATGTGTGTTGTTTTCAATTTCCTACTGACTATGTCTTGCGTTATCCGTATTTTTAAGATCTATATCTAGAGATATTATCATTAACTAAGTTTAACTCTTCTTTATAAAAAAAAATAATAGTTTAACCGAAAGTTTATACTTTTTGTGCTACACCCCATATTTTCGTTCGTGAGAGTACGTCATAAGTCAACTGATGCAAGCTCAAAAATGAGATTATTTTTTAAAGTACATAAAGTAAGTTAATCTTGTTACCTTGGAGACTACAAATCTTTAAGATCATGGATAACAAGTATCAAAAGGGTTGTAAGGCTTAGAAGCAAAACAAATTGAAGAAAATAAGTTTCGTCGAATGTCGACAAGTTGAAAATGTTATAACATGTACTTTTGGGGTGAAACTAGGGTTCTTAACGTGATAAGAAAGTTATGTTATGATTTATTTTATGTTTATGATGGTCGTGTGTTGCGTTTTGAAGTCAAGCGAGTTGTGGAACAAAAGTTGGCAAAGGTCATCACAAGTTACATTCATAAATATGCTGAAAATTAGGTCAAATATAGCTGAGCATTTATTTCAATATACTTGGACTTATGGAATGATACACATATCTACTTCAAATATACGAGTCTAGTTTCTAATTCAATAAACCATTTATTGATACGACATTGGAATAAAGAGATATTTGCAGTTTCGCGAGACTGCATAGGTGACAAGTGTCACTAAAACGTTTGAGCAACACATTTAGTGTGTTATATGAGGTATTTTGGGATAAATCATATACTAAATTGAAGGTCTTGGAATGTAGTTTCCAAAATTGTTAACCGTTCATTCATACGACATCCAGATAAAAAGATATAAGCATCGGAACAAGGACCAATGCTAGGGTGCCAAGCTAGCACCTCTCTGACTTTTCAAACGTTGATATATATAGGCCTTAGGTCGCCTTTATCCTCATATTTTCATAGAACACGACCATATAACACCCAAAAACATATCTGTAAGCTCCCTTATAGGGTTTCAAAGAAGATTAACATCTCGGATACGAAATCAATAAGCGATAGCATTAGAATGATCCCTACGACGTAAGTATTGTTTTGAGATTTGGAAGGTACTTCATAGTTAATAAAATAACTACTTTATGTATTTAAGCTTTTAAATATTAAGGAAGGTTGATAAATTCAATTCCTAATAGTTAGAACTCACGGGACGGTGATCGAAAGCCGTGAGTTCGATTTATTTCACTTTTAGTGGGATGTATTGTAGTCCACCCGTGTTGGCCTATTGTGCTACTAACTTATGGAGTTTGGAAGGATGAAGGGCGTGGAGAAATTCCACATATGATAGGTAGTAGGCTGGTGTCTCGTCGTTGCAATTTCAGGCTAATTGATAACTTGTTGATTAGGTGTGTTATGGTATATCTGGATTTTTTTGTTGTATTGAAGGTCCCGAATTGTAGTTGGGTCACTATTGAGTTGATGATTGTATTGTGTTTGTATCTCGCTTGTAGTACGCTTGAGGGAGCAGTAAAATTAGGAGAAATGCTGCCCGTTTTATTTTAGAATCGAGTTATCTTTTTAGATACATGATATACTGGCGCCATATAAATTGTGCATGTATTTCTTTATTATAGGGTTGGTGCGCTAGTTGTCATAAGCTTGTTGTTGAGCTGAATTGATGACTTGAGGTTTGTTAAGTCTATCCCTTCTTTCCTTTTTGGCATGATCCGTATGATACAATGAAACGAGCAAGCACGCAACTTTCACAAATGATTCTATTCTTAGAAGTACTAGGGTTGCCTATATTCCTGATTCCCCATATGTCTTACTATCATATCGTCTATCCATGGGTCTCATGACATTCCGAGAGATCTTATTGACTTACTTCATTATGCATTTCATTCATTTATACATGTATATTGACCAATGACCAGATGGCGTTATATACGCTTATAGTATATGTATATGGGGTATGGGAAATGTTGTGACGTTATATACGCACCACCACATGATCAGCTGGTATACATTGATGATTTCGCCTACAAAGGCCAAGATGATATGATGGGATGCCATCAGAGGCTTGATGATATTATATACGTGTATATCTATGCATGATGAGACATTTATATACATATGCATGACATTATAAATATTTCATGATTCACAAAGCTATTCAGACTTACATGTTGAGTTCTTTACTCCATATTTCTTTAATATCTTTTATATATTGCTTTCATGTCTTACATACTCGATACTTTATTTATACTGATGTTTTTTGTCTGGGGATGCTGCATTTCATAATTGCAGGTACCGATAGACAGGTTGAGAGTCCTCTTAGTAGGCTATCAACTCACCGGATGGTGTTGGTGCACTCCACTTGCTCCGGAGTTGCCTATTTGGTCAGTATGATTTGGACATGTATTGATTGGTATTGCGGGGCCCTGTCCGACCTTTGTGACATTTATGTGCTCTTAGATACTTGTAGACAAATGTCTTGTATATGGGAACTTTTATGGCCTTGTTGGTCTACGTTTTGAGTGTACAAATGATCATGTTGACATTATAAGTCATATGCCACATGTATAAGTTTCTATATCATGTTGGGTCGTCCTATGTCTAGTATTCCATTATGTTTTATTCTGGTTATCTCATAACGGCCCTTCTCGTCCATATACTCATGATGGTCTAATAAGAAAGATACATTTCATTGGTACTCGGTTATGTAAGGAACCTGGTTCCCGTCGCGGCCCTTCGATTTGGATCGTGACATTTTGGTCAAATAATTTGGCGCCGACTATGGGGATTTCCTAGTTAAAGTTTTTGTTCCTCTAGATCTATAACTAATATGGATTGCTAACGTAAAAAAACCAAGAACGTGGTCTCCTTTCTTTGTATGCATAGATCTAATATGGCAGGTAACAGAGAAGAAAGAATAAGGATAATGGGAAACCTCACAACCAACCTCTTGAACACCATCAATGAGATTTCTGAAGGCGTGGATAAGGATACAATGCCCAGAGGCGGATCACCCCCTCCTCATTGTAGTGTTACAAAATCTCTCAGTAAAGGAGCTTCCACGTCTGTGGTAGAAGAGATGCCACCAATAGTAAAAAGCTCCTCGAGGCTTGGCTAACTGACACGCTAACCAACATCTTCCATAAACATGCTCATGATACTATTTCTGAAAATGCAAGGACTTGCATTATACCACTAGCGGATGAGCAGCGACCAATTCCCTCCTCCAACGACAGGTATTAATTACAATGTTGTTAATAGTGCAGGTGACGACACCCTCGCTGTCATTTTGAAAAGGATGGAGGAAATGGAGAACGAGAACAAAAAACTTCGAGACCAAATAAGAGAATACCAGGAAAGGGTCGATAAGATACCGGGTGTCCCAAAGCTCTTTCCAAAAAGAGATGTTGGTCGGTTCGTCGAGCAACCATACAGTGATGACTTCGCCCTGCATGCCATACCAAAGACCTTTAAGATGTTGCCCTACCTGAAAATATATGATGGTACGACCGATCCCGAAGACCATGTAACTCATCAAGTCACCGCCGTGAAAGGCAATGACCTTGCCAAGGATCAAGTATCCTTCATTTTGTTGAAGAAATTCGGCGAAACCCTTACGGGAGGTGCGTTAACATGGTATTCACAACTGCTTCTACGTTCTATTGAGACCTTCGAAGAGATGGCCAAAAAGTTTGTAACGGCCCATGCTGGGCGAAAAAGGATGAAGCAAGAGTAAATGGCATATTTTCCATCAAATAGTATCCAGGAGAAGGATTGAGGGACTTCCTCGCCCGTTTCAACCGAGTAAGGATGACCTTGCTGAATGTATCGGAAGGAATGGCGGTTGCAGCTTTCCAGAACGGGCTGAGGAGAAATGGTTCAAGGGCAACTAGAAAATTATTAAGTCGGCTTATGAAGTACCCTCCCAACTACTTGGGATGAAATACACAATGCATATTATGTCAAGGTCCGAGCAGACGAGGACGACCACAAATGGTCCGACTCATTGATTGACCTCGGTACAGACCGAATCCAGAAAAAATCAAAGAAATAATATCAGAAGGAACCTAGTAGATCCACGACCTGACAGGGAACAACATCTACCATATATTAGAAGCGCCAATACGCCTTCCTCCCGCCACGAAAAGGGCCCACCCAGATCAAGGACAGGGACTCACCGGAACGAAAGAGGTATGCCCCCTTTGTTATCTACTCACAATTGTTGTGTATCACCTACAGAAATAGTCTATGCCTTGGAGAAGCTTGGAACTAAGGTGAAGTGGCCGCAAAATATGAGGTCATACCCAATTACCAAAAAATCAGATGTCATGTGCAAATTCCACCAAGAGCGAGGACATAAAATCGAGGATTGCATCGCTCTAAGGCAGGAGTTCATAAACATGCTACGGTAGGGACACCTCAAAGAGTGGTTGAGTGACCAAGGAAGGACCAATTTTGCCAGTGGATGTGAACAACATTAAGGACCACCGAAATAGCCCTCGCCAACCCGCACTATCCACATGATCATTAGCGACGGTGGCGGTGCCTCTATCAACAATGTGAAATTCACCACAATCCACAAGCTCAAATGTCAACCACCCATGAATGGTATGACAAATTTGAAGAAAGTATCATCTTCGATAAGTCGAATACCAATGGTTTGGCTCTCCGTCACTATGATGCCCTTGTTATCATTTTACAAATTTTAGATACTGATGTGAGATGCATTATGGTAGACGATGGAAATGGCGTGTGCATTATCTACCCTCGAGTACTTGTACAAATAAAACTTGAGGATAAGATAGTGTTGTCGTTGCATCACGCTAACGAGTTTTAACAATGCATTTGAGCGAATATCCTATGAGATCACGCTCCCCGTCCTAGCCAGTGGAGTCACTACGGAAACCGCATTCCATATCATGAAGCAAGACACAACATACAATGCCATAATAAGGCGACCATGGATACATACTATAAGAGCCACCCCCTCCAACTTGTACCAAGTCATCAAATTCTCAACCCCATGGGGACTATCTAGTATACGAGGGGAACAATGCATATCCTGGGAATGCTACTGCAACGCTCTAGACTGTACGGTCACTCAACAAGCGAAGGACAAAGAAAAAGAGGCATAGCAATCAATTGGGTCGAGGTCGGACGAGGACGTCATCAAAGACCCCGATACGGTAAAAGACTCATAATCGACCATAGAAGACCTCGACCCCGTCCAATTAGATGGCAACGACCATAGCAAGAAAGCTTACAATGGCTGCAAGCTTCAAGAACCAGGTAAATTTCGTCAATTCTCAACTACTAATGCGGACTTGTTTGCTTTTAGCCATGCAGCTATGCCAGGTATCACGAAGGAAATCACCATGCACAAGCTGAACGTCGACCCACTCCACCCCCAGTGAGATAGGTCTGGCTTAAGTTCAACTCTGCAATCAACGATGCAATACGCGAAAAGGTGACAAAATTATTGGAAAACGCCTCCATCAGGGGTAAAATATCCCCAATGGGTTTCCAATGTGGTCATGATGAAAAAGAAAAATGGAAGTGGCGAATGTGCGTGGACTTTACAGATTTGAACAAAGCATTCCCCAAAGATTTATTTCCATTACCTCATATCGACCAACTCATCGACGCGATGACCAAGCATGAACTGCTGCATTTTTTGGATGCCTACTCAGGCAATCAGATCCTCATGGAAGAGGAAGATCAGAAGAAAACCACTTTTATCACCCATCAGGGGACGTACTGCTACAGAGTCATGCCCTTCGGACTGAAAAATGCAAGAGCAACATACTAAAGGTTAGTAACAAAGATGTTCAAAGACAAACTCAGGAAAATGATGGAAGTCTACATAGACGATATGTTGGTCAAATCCAAAAGGAAAGAAGACCACATAGATCACTTGAGAAAAACCTTCGACATACTCAAGCAATACGGAATGAAACTAAACCCCGAAAAGTGTGCATTTGGTGTGGCTTCAGGAAATTCTCGGTCTTCCTAGTGTCACAGTGAGGTATCGAGGTCAACCCCGACCAAATCAAATCCATTGAAAGGATACCAGATCACTTGACCACCAAAAAATAGGTTCAGAGGTTGACTGGCCGTATATGCCCTTTTAAGGATAATGACCTCTAATGGACATCTGAGTGTGCCCAATCCCTGAAAGAGTCAAAGGCTTACTTCTCGTCGCCACCATTGCTTTCAAAACTAGAACCGAGAGAGCGCCTCCTCGTTACCTCGTTGTATTCAAAGTAGCTGTGAGCACAGTCCTAGTCCGAGAAATAAAGGTACACAGTCTCGCATCTATTACATTAGCAAAACACTAGTCGAATCCGAGACGAGGTACCCTCACCTCGAAAAATTGGCCATGGCCTTGGCCGTAGCTTCACAAAATCTTAGACCCTACTTCGAGTGCCACCCCATCTCGGTAGTTATGACATTACCTATAAGAAATATTTTGCATAAACCCGAGCTATTGGGTAGGTCGTCCAAATGGGCCATAGAACTAAGCAAGAATGATATCACATATCAACCGCGAACAACAATAAGTCACAAGTTCTTGCTGACTTTGTCGCCGACTTCAGCACAAAATTAATGCCCGAAGTCAAAAAAGAAGTCGCCCATGCTTCTCCCCAAGCACAAGACCTCTGGGTCATGTATAATGATGGTGCTTCTAATGAGTCAGGGGCCGTACTGGGAGTCGTACTCGAAGCTACGACATGCAAAGTGATTCTCCAGTCCATAAGGTGCTCGAACATGATTAACAACGAGGCCGAGTATGATGCCGTTATTACAGGGTTAAAGTTATCCCTCAAATACGGGGCGAGATGGGTAAGACTACACTGCGATTCTCAACTCGTTGTCAACCAAGTCACAGGGACTTTCCAGATCAAAGAGCAAAGGTTACAAAAATACCAGATAGAGATCTGTAAGCTGCTGCCCGAGTTTGACGAATGTCAGCTCGACCAGATCCCCCGAACACAGAACACCGAGGCGCACGACCTCGCCAAAATAGCGACAACCACCAAAAACATTACAATTAGATAAAGAACAGGGGTCCACCTCCTCAATTCATAGATATATCAAATCGAGGTAAGAAACATAAACTTGACATGGGGTTGGCACAATCGTATTGTTACATATTTCAGGATAGCGTACTCCTAGAGGATAAAAAAGAAGCAAAAAAACTTCGAATGCAAGCAGCCAGGTACAAGATCATTCATAACGACCTATACAAGAGGACGTATGATGCCCACCTAGAAAATTACTTAGGCCCAAATTAGACGCGGAGAGTCCTTGAAGAAGTCCACGAAGACAATTGCAGAGCTCATTCCAGCAATCGAGCTTTGGTTATATGCCTCATACGGGTAGGATATTACTGGCCCACCATAAAAAAAGAGGTCGCAGATTTTGTAAAAAAATGTGAGTCGTGCCAAAAGTATGCCCCAATGATCCACCAAATAGGTAAGCACCTCCACTTCGTCACTTCCCCTTGGCCATTCATCAAATAGGGAATGGACATCATCGGCCCTCTCCCGGCGGGGCGAGGTAACGTACGATTTCTTTTGGTTTTAACTGAATATTTTTCTAAATGGGTAGAAGTAGGAGAATTCGCCCATATACTCGAACAGGAAGTGATTTCCTTCATATGGAAAAACATTGTATGCCATTTTGGCCTCCCCAAAGAGATCAGTTGCGACAACGGACCCCAATTTACAGGAAAAAAGGTCGCCGGATTTTTGGAGAAATGGCATATCCAAAGAATACTCTTAACACCATATCACCACGCGGGTAACATGCAAGTAGAGTCCTCCAAAAAATTTATACTGAACATCATGAAGAGAAAACTTGAAAACGCCAAGGGGACATAGAAGAAATTACTACCAGAAGTACTTTGGGCCTACCGAACAATGCCAAAGGCGAGCATACGAGAGATGCCTTACTCATTAGTCTATGGGACTGATGTTGTAATATCAGTCGAAGTCAGAGAGCCCAGCCTGAGATACTCCCACGAGAGTAGGCTGAGGAATGATGAAAGCAGAAGGCAAGAGCTCGACGAAGTCGAAGAACGAAGGGATATGGCCTACATAAGGATGATCGCCAAAAAACAAAAGGTAGAATGCTATTATAACAAAAAGGCAAAGGTCAGACCACTCAAAGTCGGGGACTACGTGCTCAAAGCTAAAACACAAGCAAGCAAGGACCCACGGGAAGGTAAACTGGGAACAAATTGGGACGGCCCATACAAAATCAAGGAAACAACATACAAAGGGTCATTCCAACTAGAAACAATGGAAGGAAAACTACTACCAAACAACTGGAATATCACACACCTCAAGTACTTCAACTTTTAAGAAAAAGCATCCTCCAAGTCATACTTTTTTTCCATCACATGAGTTTTGTCCCAATTGAATTTTCTCAAGGAGGGTTTTGACGAGGCGACGAAGGGGACACTTCAAGTTCAAGTACGAACAGACGGAGGCGCAGGATGACTAGTTCATTGCTCAACCTCTTAATATACTTCTCCAGGTCGACCAATGAAGGGACTAGATAGACTGGAACTAGAATGTCAGCCAACCCTAGATAGACTGGGACTGGAATGCCAGCCCAAAAAATATGTAAATTTCTCCAAGTGTATGAACAAAGCACAAATGCATGAAGTTCACCCATATTTTCGCCAAATGTACAACCAAAGCAATGTTGCCTCAACACCTAATTGTCCCTTGGCCATAACAGAACATAGGTTATATTCGACCTCGTTCGAATCAACACCTAATTGGCCCTCGGCCATATCTAAATATAGGTTATATTAGACCTCATTTGAATCAACAACTAATTTGCCCTCGACCATAACTAAATATAGATTATATTCGACCTCGTTAAAATCAACACCTATTCGACCCTCGGCCATAGCTAAATATAGAGTATATTAGACCTCGTTTTCATCAATACCTATTTAATAACTAGGGATTTTGATGCATTTTTCCGCTCCTTCTTGCTTATGCTTTGATTAGAAATTCATACAAAATAGTCCCAAAAAGGCTCACAAGTTGTACTTGATTGTAGGTTTGATCGTCAAAATGACAATATGTCAAAGAGCAGCTCAAAAGGAGTGAAACTTGCACAAGTGAGAAAGACAAGACAAGCCTAGCAAAACAGGTCCAGTGCGGCCGCACACCATTTTGTGCGGTCCGCACTAGGAGATTCAGAGAGGCTAATTTCCAGGCAGTGCAGCCGCACTAGGTTTTGTGTGGTCGGCACTGCATGAAATGTGGCCGCAGTCGATTTAGTGTGGTCCGCAGAGCCAAGAATCAGAGAGTTGCCATTTTCAGACTTACAAGCCTCTGCGGTCCGCAGTCCATTTTACGCGGACCACACTAGAAGCCTCCACGGCTGCAGTCCATTCTCTACGGTCCGCGATGCCAAGATTCAGAGAGTTGTTTTTCAAGGACAAAGCCCCAGTGCAGATCACGGTCCATTTTGTGCGGTCCGCATTAACCCCGCAGGGGCATTTTTATCCAGATTTTTCAGCCTAGTATAAATAGCTTCTTTTTCCATTTTTTAGGGTATCAGATATTGTAATTTAGCAGCTGCACTCATGGCTTCGAGATTCTTAGCTATTTCGTGCACTTTTAGCTACTTTTAATCATTGAATCTTTGTGTTTGACTTAGTGATTAATTAATATGATATTTTATTCATCTATTTCTCACTTTTCTTCTCTAAATATGAGTAGCTAGACCTATAAGCTAGGGTTGTGGCTCAACCCTAGTTTGGGTAATTGATGGATCTTGTAATTTAGGGCTAAATTGACTATGTGTGTTTGTTATTTGGGCCAATTTCATAGTTAATTTCTGAATTAGTGGTTGTAAACACTAGTTTGTGTTGAGTTGACTTGAGCTCTTCTTGATAAAGAGAGCCTAAGTCTCCGAAATTGGTCTGACAATGAATTGGGGAGTACTCAAGAGATTGATAGCCCCAATTACAGGGTTAAACCTCGAGAGAGTAATACCCGAATTGAACCCTAAGTTGCTTGTGCAAATTTGCATACCCAATTGGTCTTGAGAAAGCCAATTCGGGCAAAATCATTCGAACCACCAAGAGGTGTAGAGTGGGTAAAGTCGTGCAACGGTTATATCATACTCCCCAAATATGTCAAACATGCCTTAGATTCAAGTACCCGTCAATTGACCACCTAGGCGGTAGTCACTACTCTAGTGCCTTTTAAACCTATTTGAACAACTCGTAGCATTATAACTCTTAGTATAATTTAGTTGCAATTACTTTTTGTAGTTTGATAATAGTAGAAGTAAAAAAAAAACCAAAAATGAATAGAAGTGTAATTAAGAACACACACATATTTCTACACTAGATAGATACTCGATTCCAAATTCTAGCTCTCTGTGAATTCGATCCCGACCCTAAATTGGGTCAAAGCTGCTCTGACCCTCTCTCGCTACTTAAATAGTAGTGTGGAGTAGACCGCGATCACTTTTTTCCATCTTGTACCTCAAGAAAAACGTAAAGGCCGATAGGCCGATGCAAATGACAATATTCCAGACCCTCCTCCGCCACCTCCAAGAGTGGCTCCAAGAGTTCTTCCCAACCAAGGTTATGCGAGTCCTATTGTTCCGCCCCAGTTTCGGGTGGGCAATTTTCAACTAACCAACGTGATGCTAACATTTTTGGAGCAGCGTGGGTACTTCACGGGTGCTCCCACTCAAAATGCTCAAACATCTCAAGGGGTTCGTGGATACCTGTTGGGGGAGCAAGCAAACCAATGTGTCCGAGGATTCACTTAGATTGAGGCTTTTCCCTTTCTCACTTGAGGGGAAAGTATTGGACTGCCTTGAGCGACTTCCTAACCATTCCATCACAATTTGGGATGGGTTGGAGGATAAGTTCATTGCCAAATTTTTCTCACCAGGGCACATGGAAGCACTGCGGGATGAGATCTTAGCCTTCAAGTAGGAGCCTACCGAACCATTGCACGAGATTTGGGAGCGATATAGAACTATGGTGAAGGAATGTCCCAATAATAATATGACAGAGGCGATGATACAAGAAACCTTCTATCAGGTCATCAATACAATAAATCAATGTATAGTGAACCAATTGGTTGGGGGTAATTTCATGAAGCTGCCTTATGATGAAGCTTGCGAGATTCTTGATGAAATGGTTGACACATCCTCCGCTTGGCAAAGTAGAGCCAATTACCTCAGGGTGAACCCACAGTTACTCATTTGCATAAAGAACTACATGACCATGGACAGGCTATAGCAGAACTTACAACAACAATGAACCAATTAGCAAAGGCTCAGTTGCAACAAGTCCAAAATCCTCGTAATCGTCAATGGGTGTTTGGGTTTTGAAAATATGAAAAGTGAAGCTTCAATTCACCTAAACCCTAAACCCTAAACCCTGAACCCTAAACCCTAAACCCTAAGTAAATGCTATGGAGGGTATTAACATGTTAGTGAACCAAAGAAGGCGAAGAGGTCAACAGAACCAAGGGAATTCGGATCAATTTGACAATGATGGTAATGGGTTTCAACATGATGGCTATGATGAGCAAAATGAAGAGGTGTAACATGTGAATAATTACCGAGGCCAAAGAGGTAATTCTTCCAACCAATAACAACAATGGCGATCCTAGGGCAATTGGGGTAATCAACAACAAGTCAACAATAATTGGAACAATCAACATCAAGGGAACAACAATTGGGAAAATCAAAATAACAACCGCAACAACAATAATTGGGGTGGAAACAAAAACAACCAAGGCGGGTGGAACAATAACCAAGTAAATCAGGGGAAAGGCTTTCAAAGGCCCCCAATGTACCAACAACCAAACAAGCCGCCTCCTTTTCCATCCCAGGGACCTAGTTAATCCAATAATGAAATTGGTAGAATTGAAATGATGTTCGAACAAATGATGAAAAAGAATGCGGATTCCGATGCGCAATTGTCTTCTCACATTACTTTAATTCGGAATTTGGAGGTGCAACTAGGTCAAATCTCTCAGTCCTTGAATACTCGCCCGAAGGGTGCTCTACCAAGTGATACGGTAGTGAACCCTAAGGGTGGGAACAATAATGTCATGGCGGTTACGACAAGAAGTGGGAGAGGCAGTAATGTGAATGCATGTAAGCAAAAGCAAGTTGTGGCTGATGATGTTGAGTTGCAAGAAGAGGAAGCCCCAGTGGTGGTTGAAGATGTGGTTGATAACAAAGTGAATAATGAAGTGAGGATTGACATTAATGAGGCCGAGATGGAAACTCAAGATGCCGTGAACCCGTCTAGGGAACACGTGATTTACATGCCAGAGCTGGTTGTGCCAAAAGCCAAGGCTATTTTGCTAATGCCACTTCCACCTTATCCTCAAAGGCTCGCAAAATAGAGAAATGACAATCAGTTCAAAAAGTTCATTGATATGATGAAGAGCTTATCCATTAATGTGCCTTTGGTGGAGGCTCTTGAACAAATGCCAGGCTATGCAAAGTTCGTGAAAGACTTGGTCACAAAGAAGCATTCTATGGATTGTGAAACTATAAAGATGACTCACCAAGTTAGTACTATAGTGCATTCAATGGATCAAAAGTTGGAGGATCCCGGTGCTTTCACAATTCCTTGTACCATTGGTAGTGTGGACTTTGCTAAGGCTTTATGTGATCTAGGGGCAAGTATCAACTTGATGCCCTACTCAGTTTTTAAGACTTCGGGTATTGGGCCACCATGGCCAATTTCTATGAGATTGCAAATGGCGGATAGATCAATGAAGCGACCTTTGGATATTGTTGATGATGTGCTTGTCCGGGTGGACAAATTTATCTTGCCCGCGGATTTTGTGGTATTGGATTATGAGGTGGACTATGAAGTCCCGATCATATTGGGGAGACCTTTCCTTGCTACGGGGAAGACTCCAGTAGATGTGGAAGCATGGGAACTCACTTTTCGGGTAGGTGATGAAAAGGTAGTCTTTCATGTGTGCAAGTCAATGAAGCAGCCCAATTGTACATTTGTGGATTTAGTCACGGCTGTGATAATTGATGATACCAGTGCAATGATCAATGTTGAGGACCCTTTGGAGGCCGTATTGTTGAATTTGGATGTCAATGATGATGCGGGTCGAGTGGAGTGTGTGGATGTTTTACATGGAATGGGCATTTATTCTTATGAGCCTAGGAAAATTTCTTTGGATCTTGAAAATAGAAAGACGCCTCAATTGAGGAACCCCCGGTTTTAGAGTTGAAGCCATTACCTCCATACCTCAGGTATGAATTCTTGGGCTCTAATTCAACTTTACCAGTTATTCTTTCCTCTTGTCTTACTAACATGCAGGTTGACACCATATTGGCGGTACTCAAAAAGAGGAAAAAGGTAATTGGATGGACTCTAGCTGATATTCAGGGAATAAGCCCCTCATTCTGTATGTACAAGATTATTCTGGAGGATGATGCAAAACCCTCATTGGAACATCAAAGGAGGCTCAATGAGGCAATGCAAGAAGTTGTGAAAAAAGAGGTGATCAAGTGGTTAGATGCCAGCGTGGTGTATCCTATCTCTGACATCTCATGGACTTCTCCGGTACAATGTGTGCCGAAGAAGGGTGGTATGACCGTGGTGACCAATTCTATTAATGAACTTATTCCAACCCGGACAGTGACCGGATGGAGGGTGTGCATGGACTACCGCAAACTGAACAAGGTGGCCCGCAAGGATCACTTTCCATTGTTGTTCCTGGACCAAATGCTTGATTGCCTTGCTGGGCATGCCTTCTATTGTTTCTTGGACGGTTATTCAGGGTACAATCAAATTTTGATAGTTCCCGAGGATCAGGAGAAGACAACTTTTACTTGTCCATATGGCACCTTTACTTTCTCTTGAATGCCCTTTGGGTTGTGCAATGCACTGGCAACATTCCAACGGTGTATGATGGCCATTTTCACCGATATGGTGGAAGATATATTAGAGGTGTTCATGGACGACTTCAGTGTGGTTGGTGATTCATTTGAAGAGTGTTTGGAAAATTTGGATAGAGTGTTGGCCCGGTGTGAAGGCACCAATCTTATGCTAAATTGGGAAAAATGCCACTTCATGGTTGAGGAGGCATAGTTTTGGGTCATAAAATTTCAAAGAATGGTATTGAGGTTGACAAAGCCAAAATTGAGGTGATTTCAAGACTTACTCCCCCAACTTCTGTCAAGGGGGTTAGAAGTTTTCTTGGGCATGCAGGGTTCTACCGGCAATTTATCAAGGACTTTTTGAATATAGTGAATCCTCTTTTCAAGTTGCTAGAAAAGGATACAAAATTTGTGTTTGACGAGAGATGTACGCAAGCCTTTGAACTTCTCAAGCATAAATTGACCATCACCCCGATCATTTCCACACCTAATTGGAGCTTGCCTTTCGAGCTCATGTGCAACGCAAGTGATATTGCGGTTGGGGCAGTTTTGGGTCAAAGAGTGAACAAAATGTTTCATCCAGTGTACTATGTGAGCAAGACTATGAATGAAGATAAAAAGGAACTACACGGTGACGGAGAAAGAATTGTTGGCTATTGTGTTCGCCATGGAAAATTTTTGGCCATATCTAATGGGAGCCAAAGTCATAGTGCACACCGATCATGTAGTTCTTATATACTTGATAACAAAGAAAGACTCCAAATCTAGACTGATGCGATGGGTCTTATTACTTCAAGAGTTTGATTTGGAGATAGTGGACCAGAAAGGTAGTGAAAACCAAGTGGTAGATCATTTGTCCCGCTTGGAGGAGGAAGGAAGGCCATGTGATGGCCTAGAGACCGATGATACATTCCCCGATGAGCAACTACTTTCTGTGTCGATGAGTGATATGCCATGGTTGACATTACTAATTTCTTTGTGACTGGTATCATCTCGTGTCTCTCTTATAACCAAAGGAAGAAACTCAAATGGGATAGTCTGGACTTCTATTGGAACGAGCCATACTTGTTCAAGATTTACACCAACGGAGTGATCCGGAGGTGTGTACCTGAGGAGGAGCAATTTAGCATTCTAGAGGATTGTTATTCCTCCCCCTATGGTGGCCATCATGGAGGGGCGAGGAAGGCTTCAAAAGTTCTGAGTTGTGGTTTTTATTGGCCAACCTTGTTTAAAGACGTAAGTGATCTAGTAAAAAGGTGTGATCAATATCAACGAGCGGGCGAGATTTCCAAGAAAGATGAGATGCCTCTAAACACAATTCTCGAAGTTGATATTTTTTATGTATGGGGTATCGATTTTATGGGCCCTTTTGTAAGATCGTGTGGAAACACTTACATTCTCGTTGCGGTTGATTATGTCTCAAAATGGGTAGAGGCTGTGGCCTTGCCCAACAATGAAGCTAGGATTGTGGTGGCATTTCTAAAGAAGAGCATTTTCACAAGGTTTGGTACGCCTCGGGCAATATTAGTAATGGAGGATCGTATTTTTGTAATAAAGCTTTTAATGATTTGCTTTCTAAGTATGGTTTCAACCACAAAGTGTCTACGCCTTATCATCCTCAAGCAAGTGGCCAGGTTGAAGTGTCTAACAGGGAGATCAAGAGCATTTTGTCCAAAACGGTCAATGCCAATAGGACTGATTGGTCTAAAAAATTAGATGATGCTTTATAGGCTTACCAGACCGCTTACAAGACCCCAATTGGTATGTCTTCATACCGGTTGGTGTTTGGGAAAGCATGTCATTTACCAGTGGAGTTGGAGCATACGGCCATGTGGTCCTTGAAAAAGTTGAATCTTGATTGGGATATAGTTGCTAATCTTCGGGTGGAGCAACTCAATAAGCTTGATGAATTTAGATTCCATGCCTACTCTAGTTCGTCCCTGTATAAGAATAAAATGAAATACCTTCATGAGAAGTATACTCGGAGCAAGGAGTTCAAGGTGGGAGATTTGGCGCTCTTATTCAATTCTCGACTAAGGTTGTTCCCGGGAAAGCTGAAGTCAAAGTGGAGCGGACCATTTGAAGTAGTGTGTGTAACCCCGTTTAGTGCTCTTGATTTGAAGAACAAAAGTGGGGAAGTTTTTAGAGTGAATGGGCATAGAGTCAAGCACTATTTGGGGAAGTTTGATGATAGCCATGTGGTGGCTGGTCATGCCGCGACGTTAAATCAGGCGCTTCTTGGGAGGCAACTCATGTGTTTTTCTTATTGTTTTTATTTGATTTTCATTGTACTGTAGGATTGATTTTTGGGCTAACTGGTTGTGAGATGTTATAGGATTGAGTTGATGCAGTGCAGGACATAATTGAAAAAATGCACAGGTCTCTGAAGTTTCCATTGCGGCCGCACTACCATTTTGTGCAGACCGCACTGGCAGAGGGTGAAGTGTGATCTCTCTGAAGTTTGCCACCGCGGCCGCACTACATTTTGTGCGGTCCGCGATGGACCTCTGTGGCCACAATCCATTTTGTGTTGACCGCAGAGCGTTGCCTTCTCAAGCTTGACCAAAGTTGTGCAATGCAGACCGCGGTCCATTTTGTGCGGTCTGCACTGGTTGGTGAGACTGGGCCCCAGGTCCTTTTCTATAAATAGGCCCTAAGGGCCTCCTTTTACCCATTTCAAACTTATAACTCTCAGAAGCATATAAACAATGTTCATACGTGTATCTGCTCATAACTAACTGTGTAGAATCATCATTCCTCATTTCATCTCATAGCTGGTAACATTACACTCATTTCTACTTGTTTAATTTTGTTAATTTTGTTTAAATTGTTGTCTTGCTTTCCTTTCTTTTCTTCTTATATTTTCTTTCATAGAGTAGGTTAGGGTTGTTAATTTTTAGGTTAACATAGATATAGGTAGTTAAAATCAATGGGTAATCATTTAGAGACACTACTTAGGTAGAAAATTGGACCCAAAATCAAAATACATGGAACCCAATTTTAATGCCACAACTGGGCACTTAGTGCGGGCCGGGTCATTTTTGTGCGGTCCTTGGTGCCCCAGTGCGGTCCTCACTACCATTTTGTGCGGACCGCACTGATAACCTTTTGATTGCTAAACCTCAGGCAGTGCGGTGGCACTACATTTTGTGCAGTCTGCACTAGCCCAGTGCTATCTCGGTTGATTTTATGCGGTCCGCACTGCCTAGATACTGAGAGTGGGTAGTCTGAACCCCACCTCTGTGAGGACCGCAGTTGATTTTATGCGGTCCGCGGTGACCTTGGGGTAGCCGCAGTTGATTTTGTGCGGTCCGCACTGGGTGAATCTGCAACCCGTCTGCAACTTTTCTTTCCTGCTTCTGCAACTTTGTTCTTATCTGATTACACTGATACTAACAAATTGATTGAATTATGATTGTAGACAATGGTGAGATAACGAGGTAAACAACCAGGCAGAGGAGAATCTACCCGGGGAGGGAAGCAGAAAATGATAAAACTCACTCCCCAAGTCCGGGAAAACATTAAAAAGACAAGAAAGCTGATCAAAGCTCCTGACAGAGCTGTTTCCCATTCCTCAGGGAGTAAGTATGAGCCATCCCGGGAGATTTCCTCCAACTCAGTACCAACACACATCACTAACTGGCCGAAGAGGTTTAGGCTACAAGACACTCCTCCACCATCACCCACTGCCCAAGCACCAAAAAATGTTATTTCTGAGTCGTCTGAGGGCTCAGCAGCAGATAGTGGGAAATACTCCACCTCTCCCACAGCTTCATTATCTGGAGAGAAAGAAGTAGGTGTTGAGGAGGAAGTTGGGGGAGAAGAATTGGTAGAAGGAGGAGGTGAGCCTCAGGTGGGGGGAATTGCTAGAACCAGAAGGCCAGAGGTTTGGCAAGATAGATTTGTTAGCGAGGTGGCATATCATAAATTTCGGGAGTGGTGGCCGGTGAGAAAGTTGATCCCGAAGCAAACTTTTGTTGACAAAGATCTGTTACCTCACAATCCCAACGTACTGAGACAGTTTAGGACAAGAGTGGACTGGGAGCATTTTCTAGATGAGTGTGTGGATGAACGAACACCTGGTCAAGGAATTTTACTGCAATGTAGCCCACATCAAAAAGGGTTCCAAAGTGACCAAGGTTCGGAATCTGAAAGTGTTATTTGAAGGGAAGTACCTCAACGAATACCTTGGCTTCAATGAGGAGGATGAGACCCTGTACATGGCAAAGTTGGAAATGGGTGAAGAGGTCTGTCCATGGTTGGCACAATACCTGGCAATCCTAAGTACCACCCCTGACTGGTTGGCTGCTGGAGTCAAAATTTTGAGGCGGAGTTTAAACTTTGAGGCACGGGGGTGGTAGACCTTTGTATGTAGTAGGTTGGACCCCACGACACATGACAACACCCTTCCTCTTTCCCGGGCTATTTTGGTAGCTTCGATCATGGCAGGGTACCCAATCAATATGGGAAATGTGATGTGAAGGATTATCTCAATTGTGGGTGTCGAGCATGATAGAAAATATTCGTTCCCCAGTACTCTCACTACGTACTTTTAGGAATTGAAGGTGGATAAGAAGTCCTTCGATGTAAAAGTCAAAGCGAAAGCCCATTTCTCCTGGTACAGCATGCAGGGGGATTATAACCCCAAGAGCAAGAACTTCAAAGGTACAGCTACTACTACAATTGGCCAGTCTGAAGAGCCAGTTGTGGTAGTGGCTCCTGCTGAGCCTACCTCCACTTCCACATATATCCCTCCCGGTCCATCCACATCCACAACCATTTCTGCTGGCCCATCCACTTCAGCTGGCCCCGAGAGTCCATCTTCTCGGGCCCATCCCATTAAAGCCCAAATATTGAGCCAGGCACTTCTGAGTATCAACAACTAGATGGAGACTGCCTCATCCAAGTTGTCCATTTTGACCACCACTGTAGAGGCTCAGTCAGCTCCACAGGTTCCACAGTCCATAGAGGATGCTCTTAAGGAGATGTTAGACAACCAGAAGAAAATCCTCGACAACCAGAAGAAGCTTGCTGAGGCAGTTGATTCACACAGCAAGGCTCTCAAGGAGCTTGCCAGGGAGCACAAGAAGTTGAGGAAGACACGGGCTTCCAAAGAATCTGTGAAGGAGTTGAGAGCGGATCTTGACAGACTGAAGGAAGATCACCTACCTTTAGACTTATTACTCCACGACCTATCACCAGCAGTTCATCCATAGCCGGAGCAGTCTCAGAGGCCTCCCAAGAGGAGGAGGATGATTCCTAGAGCAGATGATGTTATCATCCAGTTGGCCGACCCAACGGAGGCTTCCTCCAGTCAGCCACCAGATGTATCTCAGGAGCCTGTCCAGGTCCAGGCCCAGGCCCCAACAGTAGACCAACAGCACACAGGGAGACAGTCTGAGGTTTCCGAGCACATTGAGGACCCTAGGATCACTCAGGAGCCCACACATATAGACATACCATAGAGAGTTTCCTTATATCCTTAAACCTCTCTCTTTTTGCTGTTTTATTTAGACTAGTTGGCATTGGGGACAATGCCAGCTTTTATTTGAGGGGGTAGGCCCTACATTTTGGATGATTGTATATATTTAACAATTTTTATGCTTTCTTGATTTTTCATCTTTGGTCTGTATATATTTTTAACATTTAGCTGCATTTCTCGCACTTTTATTTTACTTTGGGTTTGTATATAAAGTTATGTTACATTTTAGATATCCATCCCTTCTATTGTATATTCGACAAACCCCCTCTTGTATATATTCATTCTACTTTCCGCAATTTTTTTGTTTTTAGCTTCTTATTTGTGATTTGTAGCTTCTTGTTTTCAATGTTTGCAGTAAACCTTTGGTTTTCTTAATATCACGGTTCTTTCCAAAGGTGGAGTGTTGTGTGAACCAGGTGGCTCTTCCCAATGATAGATGGCGTGACAACCTTCTTAAGGGTTTGAGTCTGTTTTTCTTTTTGTTTTTAGTAGTTAGTAGTTAAGGGTGCCTCAAGTAAAGCTTCACTTAGGCATAGCACATTTGCCTTTGATCTTATGGTCAAAAATAATTTGTTGTGTTTAGAATGATAAAATTCGTGACCTTGAGACTTTTGTGTTGGCCGATAATCATCAAGTGGGTTTTCGAAGCCATTGTGAGCTTAAATCTTATCTAAGGTTGTTGTGGGCCCCCGACTCCGTGTCTAGCAATCCCATATCTTGTGTGGTGAGTAATCATATTGCAAGTCCATGTCCCGATCCATTGGTCTAGAACTTGTCCTGAATGTTTATTGAGGTGAAATCCTAAGTGAATTTTGACTTGAGACGTGACTATAGGCTCTCCTTGGTCCAAATGATAGCTTGAACACTTCCATAACCTACCAATGATAAGATCCCCAATCAACCCTTTTGAGCCTTAGACCTTTTTCCTTCAAGAACCATGATATAAGCCTATACCCGTTATAAAAGATACCCTCTCTTGGCACCCGATCTCTCCTTTAGCACATGGAAAAAGTATAAGTTTGGGGGGAGAGATGAGGATTGCAACAAAGTGGTAAAAAGGCACAAAAATTGAAGAAAAGGAAAGGCAATGAAAAAGAAAGAAAAGAAAAAAGTTCAATGTGAAAAAGAATAAAAAAGGATTCAAAGAAAAGCAAAGAATAAAAGGTGCTGAAAGTTGAAAAGGGAGAAAAGGTTTGAAATGCATAAGAGTGACATTATGTCTCTCTAACCCCTTAGAAAGAAGTGAAATGACTCAAAGAGTCAAGTGAATGGGTGCCAAATGAATCAAAAGAAGTGCTTAAGGGCAGATGGAACGTGCTTAGACCAAAACATATCCTACCCTGAACCAAAAGCCTTCATAATGTCTCCACAAAAGCCCTATGTGATCTTGAGCTGAATGAAGCTTACATTAGTGGATACTCACATAACGGGCAAGCATATGGTACCTAGAGCCGGACTTGTGGATTTTTCTTAAGAGAGATGAGTGAATTCCCATTATCCTCATTCTGAATGAAACTGTCTTAAAGGTGAGGAATGCTTAGGGAGAGTTGAGGATGTGTGAGTTTGGGTTCCACAATGACCAAAGTAATAGAAAAGAGTTCTTTGATGTGTTGAGTCAATTCTTGATGCTCTTGTGTCGTACTTGATCCATGGTGTTTTAAAGAGTAAATGTGTTAATGATTCATGTGTACTGAGGGCAATTGTCAATTGAAGCTAGTTGAGGTCACTTTAGGACAGCTAAAAATTTCTTGGATGTTCCCTTAAGGGGTGGGTCTTATTTTGTTTGTTTGAGGACAAGCAAAAGCTTAAGTTTGGGGGAGCTGATAACTAGGGATTTTGACACATTTTTGCGCTCCTTCTTGCTTATGCATTGATTAGAAATTCATACAAAATAGTCCCAAAAAGGCTCACAAGTTGTACTTGATTGCAGGTTTGATCGTCAAAGTAACAATATGTCAAAGAGCAGTTAAAAAGGAGTGAAACTTGCACAAGTGCCAAAGACAAGACAAGCTCAGCAAAACAGGCCCAGTGCGGCCGCACACCATTTTGTGCGGTCCGCACTAGGAGATTCAGAGAGGCTAATTTCCAGGCAAGAGGCAATACGGCTGCACTAGGTTTTTTGCGGTCCGCACTGCAGGCAATGCGGCCGCAGTCGATTTAGTGCGGTCCGCAGAGTAAAGAATCAAAGGGTTGTCATTTTTAGAGTTTCAAGCCTCTGTGGCCCACAGTCCATTTTACGTGGACTGCACTAGAAGCCTCCGTGGCCACAGTCCATTCTCTGCAATCCGCGATGCCAAGATTTAGAGAGCTATTTTTTCAAGGCCAAAGCCCCAGTGCGGACCGCGGTCCATTTTGTGCGGTCCGCATTAACCCCGCAGGGGCATTTTTATCCAGATTTTTCAGCCTAGTATAAATAGCTTCTTTTTCCATTTTTTAGGGTATCAGATATTGTAATTTAGCAGCTGCACTCATGGCTTCGAGATTCTTAGCTATTTCGTGCACTTTTAGCTACTTTTAATCATTGAATCTTTGTGTTTGACTTAGTGATTAATTAATATGATATTTTCTTCATCTATTTCTCGCTTTTCTTCTCTAAATATGAGTACCTATACCCATAAGCTAGGGTTGTGGCTCAACCCTAGTGTGGGTAATTGATAGGTCTTGTAATTTAGGGCTAAATTGACTATGGGTGTTTGTTATTTGGGCCAATTTCATGGTTAATTTTTGAATTAGTGGTTGCAAACACTAGTTTGTGTTGAGTTGACTTGAGCACTTCTTGAGAAAGAGATCCTAAGTCTCCGAAATTGGTCCAACAATGAATGGGGGCATACTCAAGAGATTGATAACCTCCTCGAGATAGTAATACCCGAATTGAACCCTAAGTTGCTTGTGCAAATTTGCATACCCAATTGGTCTTGAGAAAGCCAATTCGGGCAAAATCACTCGAACAACCGAGAGGTGTAGAGTGGGTAAAGTAGTGCAATGGTTATATCATACTCCCCAAATATATCAAACATGCCTTAGATTCAAGTACCCGTCAATTGACCACCTAGGGGGTAGTCACTACCCTAGTGCCTTTTAAACCTATTTGAACAACTCGTAGCATTATAACTCTTAATATAATTTAGTTGCAATTACTATTTGTAGTTTGATAATAGTAGAAGTAAACAAAAACCCCAAAAATGAATAGAAGTGTAATTAAGAACACATACACATTTCTACACTAGATAGATACACGATTCCAAATTCTAGCTCTCTGTGGATTCGATCCCGAACCTAAATCGGGTAAAAGCTGCTCCGACCCTCTCTCGCTACTTAAATAGTAGTATGGAGTAAGCCGCAATCACTATTTGGCCCTTGGCCATAACTAAAAGATTATATTTGACCTCGTTTGAATCAACACCTATTCGGCCCTTGGCCAAAACTAAATATAATTCATATTGACCTCATTCGAACCAACATATATTCGGCCCTCGGCAATAACTAAATATTGGTTATATTTGAGCTCGTTCGAACCAACACCTACTGGCCCTTGCCATGATCAAACCTAGGTTTTTTTTCAACCTCGTTCAACCTACTTGAGCTAAGTTATTATGACTAAGGCAACCAAGCAACAAAATTAGAAAAGCATACAAACTCGAATAGAAGAAAAAGAATCAAGTACGATTAACAGAACTAGCATTTCATACTTAGAATATTTTTTACAAAGGATCAAAAAATGCCCACAAAAAATACACAAGTCTACGGCTAAATAAGAAAGAAGGAAAGGAAAAACAACTAATCGTCGCGTGGCCCATCAGCGCCATCAGCTTGATTGCCTAGGCCATCTCTATCTGCCTCTTTTCCATCACCATCGCCATCGGGATACTCATCCCCATACATGCGTACTCTTCAATCCGATCTATGCCTGCATCCTCCTCATCATTACCAGCCTCTGGTGTAGCGGGGTCATAGCCATAAGCAAACCGTGCTCTATGTGCCTTAACACGAGCATCTTTGAAGTCGGCCTCTGAAATAGTTCTCGCCCCCACAAGACCTCTAAATATATCCAACTAGGCCTCGACGTGAATCTATTCCTCGACAAGTCCCGTGGAACATCAAGAAAAGAAAAAGTACGGGAAGAAGACGGCTGAGCCAATAACTATGACTTCTCATCATCGAGAGCACCAACTCGGTCATAAAGGCCTAAAGGCTCTTTTTCCAGCTCCCCTATCCGTTTGTCAAGTTGCTCCTCTCTGAGTTTGGTTGTCTTAAAGCACTCTCCCACTCAAAATAAAGAATGCGGATCACGATCCCCAAAGCCTCTACTTTCCTCGCAGCCCCCAACTGGGCCAACTCTACCTTCTCTAAATCTATTGCCTTCTCAGTGACCTCGCCACTCAAAGCGTCCACTTTGATTTGACACTCCTCGAGTTCGGCGCACAACAACACCACTTGGGCTTAAAGATTGGGCCTAGACCCCCTTGTTCACCTCAAGTTTTTATTCTTTATCCCTTCAGGCCACCTTAAGAACACTGCATTTTTTGATGACTCTTACCAACTCGACATCCTTCTCCTTCAATTCAACTCAGAGAGCCTGGAAATTGCTGCTCTCACCAAATCGTCTGCAAAACTCGCGGTGCTCGTTACGGTACTCACAATATTTCCACTCCATCTTCTGAAAAATAGCCTTATGGCTCTCCTCTCATCGGGCGCTCTCAATTTCCAAAACCATAGAATAAAAAAAAAAGAACAGAAAGTAAGGACAAAGAACAAAGTGTTGAACTTGAGAAATAAAAGTCGAAAAGTTTACCCTGAGAGCGAGGAAGGCTATGCTCCTTGATAGGGTAGCATCATCCAGTTTTTTAAGGGTTTTATCATCCACGTCGGAACAGAGGGGACCTAGTGAAGGAATCATGTTCTCCGTATTCACCAGTACATCTCAATCTATATGGATCGCAATGGTCTGCGTGGACCCCTCCAATCTCACTTCGAGCCGGCATCAAGGTCGGAGCCTGTTTCATAACCATCCTCGATGATTCCCTTACCTTTCCCATCGGCCGGCAAATAAGAAACATCAGCCGGTCGCGAGGTCGATGGCTAATCTCGCTGTAAAGGATCAAAAACTCCCACAGATGGTCGTCCATCTCCTATCTCGGCATCGGGAAGGGATACGCCCTCTGCGGTCGGGATCTCTAATTTTAACACAAAGTCATCTTCGAGCACTACGATCTCCATTTCACGATCACCCCTTATTGAATCAACAGCCCAGACGACCCTATCATAGACGTCTATCGATATCATTTTGCGGAAACCAAACCCCCGTCACTCGGCGACGACGCCTCTTCTTTATCTACTAGATGATACAAAGGGGAAGTTAGGAGTTCTGTTGTAGATGTAGTCGATGATCGATCAGACGTAACCATGCCATAAAAAGGAACAGAAGCTGATAACAGGGCAGTCCTGGTCGCGGTCACAATTGGAACAGACTCCGAAGAAGCATCATCCTTCCTCTTACAAAATACAGGAGGAGGAGCCCTCAGTCTCCTCGAAGATCCTCGAGCTGAAAAAGAAAGATTAAAATATTGTCACTTCCTATAAAAAACTATAGCGAGCAAGCGACCATGAGGTCAAAGTAGTATAGATAAAAAGTAGATGAACTCAACGGTCAAGGAAGACGTAGACCCAAACTTCTTGAGAAAGACCGGCCATTCACGAATCTCTAATGTGTGAGGTAGAACCTGGTTAACCCAGTCATGAATGTCCTCGACCAAAGGTAGGGCTGCTTATCGGGCGGATTGGGCGGTTATTTCTCTTAACGGTTTGGCTTATCGGTTATCGGCTTTTAAATGTATTAATCCGCTAGTCACCCGATAAGATCTCGGGCGGATTGGTATCGGTTTAATTCTTATCGGACGGTTATCGGACGGTTTATCGGCCTAATTCAATATATATTGCGTACATTAATTATTTGTTGACCGCCTATCATACAAATTCAGAATAGGATTATTCTGAATTTGTTAGCTATATCGTTACCAGCTAGCATGCAGTTGTTAACATTTGTGTCCACTGCCATGCATCTTAGAAGTCAAAAAGATTGGTTGAAAACCAACAAACAATAAATGCAAATTAATCCAGTAGGATTATTCAAGGAGATTTCCATAGCCAAACCTCGATATCAGTCTTCATTCATAAAAAAGTTATCCATTGTACCAAATTCTTCTTTAGGACATACATATGTCTGTTAACGCCTATTTATAATTTTAAAAAGCAAAAATATGAGCTTGCTCTTCATA
>MU730695.1:54397-67465 GCA_026770625.1 Nicotiana glauca
TTATTGTAAGCAAATTCTATAAGGGGCAAGTGATCATCCCAACTACCTTTGAAATCCAAGACACGAGCCCGCAACATATCCTCAAGCGTCTGAATAGTCCGCTCGGCCTGACCGTCAGTCTGCGGATGGAAAGCTGTGCTAAGATTCACCTGAGTACCCAAGCTTTGCTGAAATTTCTTCCAAAAATTATGTGTGAACTGGGCCCCTCGATCCGAGATAATAGAAAGTGGAGTGCCATGAAGCCTTACTATGGAGTGCCATGAAGCCTTACTATCTCCTTGATATACAACTTAGCATATTGTTCTACAGTATCGGTGCACTTGACTGGCAAGAAGTGAGTTGATTTGGTGAGTCGATCCACTATTACCCAAATTGAGTCGAACTTTCGCTGAGTGCGAGGTAATCCTACCACGAAATCCATGTTGATCATCTCCCATTTCCACATTGGTATTTCCATAAGCTGGGTTAACCCATCGGGCCGCTGATGCTCAGCTATACTCAAGGTCCATTTTCTTCCCGTGGTATCAGGGTCAGAGCTATACCTATTATTGTGTTTCAAATGTTGGGCCCCTATGTAATCCACACTCCAGTTGTTCAGGTCTGGTCATGCTGGGGTGGTTTAGTGTAATAGATTGGTTGAGAGATTAGGATGTTGTCTCCTTGTAGAGATCTTGGGATGCTCACCTCGTGTGCTAGCTTTAGGAATAAGTTAGGCTCAAGGTGTATTTTCTCCACGAACGCCAAACTTAACCATGGCCTCCCGAAGTGCCAATTCCTTCCCTCACTCTAACATTGTTAATCTCCCTCAGATCCTTGCAACAATTTTACCTATTCTGTATTCTCTTGTCATTTTTGCTATTCTTACTTTTCTCTCCTCCCGAGTCGGGGGTCTCTAGGAAATAACCTCTCTACCTGCACAAGGTATGTCACGATCTATTTTTTGAACAAGCCATGATGGGCACCTGATCGCTAAATTCGACCGAGCGAACCATCTGCGCTTATCAAAACTATTATAACTTCAAAATTTATATGCAACAAGGCAATACTTTAATCAAATACTTTTAATTAATTTGAATATCTAAAATAAGTCAACTACAAAACCTTATTCGTAGTAACTACTGAAATACTGCAATGTTATTATCAAAAATACCTAAATCTTAACCAACCAACTGTGTCTATGAAGCCTCTATTGATAAATTGACACACTGCTCAGGACATGATTAATTCTAGCCAGTTCTCCCAATAAACTAAAAAATAACTAAATAATGACGACTTAAAGGAGCACTCCACGAACAAAAGCGAAGCTCACCAATAACACTTGAAGTGAGGGAAGTCCTAACCTGTAACCTGCTATCCTGCAAAACCGGTTCCTACGTTGTACCGCAGACCAACGCAGGTTCCCAAAAGAGAACATTAGTACCATCCATTATACTCAGTGAGTCTCAACGACAGGGGACGAAATTTTAATAGAATATAAATTACAAGCAAAGATCGTAAATGCATGGAAAACATAAAGATTCTACCAACAATTCTAAAAATATAATTGCATAACAACAATTTATGAATATTCTAAAGAAATTCTTTCTTTTTCTTTCTTATCTAAAAAAAATACTTCACTTTATGCTTTGGGAGTTCTAACTATCCTGATTTATTTCTGTCTTAGTCACCGTGTGATCGGCACAGGTTCGATCCCAACCTGATCGAATAGGCCAAATCCACGAGGTGCCACTCGCTTCATGGTTCTCAGCGCTCCTGTATCATACCTTAGTCTGGTTAGGTAAATTCTCAGCAACGAGACCCTCGGCTCGTGTGCTCCCTTATCAGAATAGAGGATAAATCTGTTCTTTCTAAAATTTCTTCTTGTGACTTTTCAACTCTAAATCTTGTTTGAAAGTGATCTAACAATATTCATAATAATATTCTGGAGTGTATGCATAGCATAAGCATGAAATAAAATAACTCAAAGTATTTTTAAAAGTTCTATCTAACTCTTGAAACTTTAACATGTAAGATCATGTAATAAAGCATCAAGATATGAAAAATAAACGCTTATACTTCTCGAGTAAAATAGATAAGCTTTATCTAGAATATACTTAGTCAACATGTACTCACTCGTTCCAAATAAGCACATATTGACTCTTTAAAGCATTTTCTCAAACACTTTGTGGCCATATTTTTGTGAGTTGAACCACTTTAATAAAGGGTTATATCCACTAATCTCAAAACACCTCGAGCCAATATGTAAGCTCCAATCCAATACCCCTTAAACAATCGATTCTACAACAACCAGTGCATTTTAATTAATTTTAAAGTTTCACAGAGAAGGAAGAGAATTAACTATTCAATTCTTGTACTGTAGGATAATTGAGAATAGGAAATTGTATATACATGCATTCAAGAACTAGTTATTTATAAAAAAGCCGAGAATTTTTTGTGCACTGCCTCTGTTTCGTACAAGGCTAGCTATTTGTAAGGAAGCGTTTTGTTTGCTTTTTATGGGCTTTTAGGCTGCCCACATCCCCTTCTTCTTGTTTTATTGTATTTTTTTACTTAACTAACAATTAATGATACCCATTTTTAATAATTAATAATATTAAAATTATTAATATTCCTCTAATTGTATATCCAATTATTTATAAATAGAGAAGTAACTCAAAAGTCAATCACGAGGGTTTAAATCCGTAATAGAAGTATAGTTTTTATTCACTCAAGGCAAGATAAAAAATATTAAATTCTATATTTAGCGTGTTTTGGGCTGCCTGTCTTTTTGTAGTTGGATCTCCAAGTTTTTGGAATGCTCCAAATTCGACTTGAGCATGAAACTTTTATAAATTTGAGGAGTGTTACAATCTTCCATCCTTAAAAATATTAGTCCTCGAATGTTGTTAGGGCTTTATTCTTAAGCTAACAACCATTCATTAAGTACGGATCTTCGTCTTGCTTTGCTTTAACATGAGCAATAAGAGAGGATTGCACTAAGGCATAAACAGTTATACCTCTTTCTTCGGTCTCATCCAATCTAACTCCACCATTTGCCAGTTTTTGAATTTCTCGACCCAACGATGGCCTTTGTACTGCAAGAAGGTCCAAGACAACCGTTGACTTCCTACTAAGTGCATCTGCTACCACATTAGCTTTGTGCGAGTGATAAAGGATATTGATGTCATAATCCTTCAATGGCTCGAGCCACCTTCTCTATCTCAAATTTAATTCTTTCTGCTTGAAAGTGTACAGGAGGCATTTTTGATCTGTAAAAACTTCAGAATGCTCGCCATAAAGGTAGTGCTGCCATATCTTTAATGCAAACACCACAACTGCAAGCTCCAAATCGTGTGTGGGGTAGTTCTTCTCATGATTCTTTAACTTCCTGGAAGCATAAGCAATAACTTTTCCATCTTGCATAAGAACACAACCAAGACCAACTCTGGATGCATCACAATACACTGTGAACCCACTCGAACCTGTCGGCAAGGTAAACACAGGTGCAGTGGTCAACCTCTTCTTTAGCTCTTGAAAACTCTGCTCGCAAGCGTCTGACCACGGGAACTTAACTGCTTTCAGATTCAACTTAATTAATGGAGATGCAAGTGAGGAAAATCCCTCTACAAACCTTCTATAGTAGCCAGTTAACCCCAAGAAACTCCTAATTTCGGTTGGCGTTATCGGCCTTGGCCAGTTCTTGACCGCTTCTGTCTTCTGAGGGTCTACTTTTATGCCTTCGCTAAATCACGTGGCCTAAGAATACTACTAACTGCAACCAAAACTCACATATTGAAAACTTGGCATAAAGCTCATTATCTTTAAGGTCTGTAAGGCTATATTGAGGTGTTCTGCATGCTCTTCCTTGCCTTTAGAGTATACTAGAATGTCGTCTATAAACAAGATAATAAAGGTATCGAGGGATGGCTTGAAAACTTTGTTCATTAGGTCCATGAATGCAGCTAGAGCATTTGTCAACCCGAGGGACATTACAAGAAATTCATAATGCCCATAGCGAGTTCTAAAGGTTGTTTTAGTTATATCCTCTTCTCCGATTCTCAGATCAATTCTTGGAAGTTGATACTTGTTCTTAATGGTAACTTTATTCAACTATCGATAGTCGACGCACATTCAGAGAGGCCCATCTTTCTTCTTGACAAACAGGACCGGGCCACCCCACGGTGAAATGATCACGCCCAACTCTAGTCCTAAAAAAGATAAGCGGTCACTGCAAATATAATCCGATCTAAAAGTCCGGAGTCGAATCCCACAGAAAATTAAGGCTTAGCTGCAGTTGTTCAATATTGCTAAGAACCACCGGTCCAAACAATTTCCTAATTATAGAGATTATAATATTTATTTCTAACTAATTAACTAACACTATTATAAAGCAGTAAAATTATCAACTAACAATGATGAAATTTGAGACAAAACTAAGGAGGTCTAGAGTTATGATTTCCCCAAATGTTGGAATCATTCCCGCTATGTTCCCAACAATTTTGCCTACGTATTCTCTACTGATCGTGAGTACTTTAGATGTCGTAATTCTCTCTCGAGCAACTACAATAATTTACTAGACATATTCTTTCGAACTACGCTAGTTGGCTTTATCTAACCGCTCATTATGACCACATCAAGGCTTTGTTATTTATGAACCTACCTTAAACCCGTTGTATTGATTTCTCACATACGTTAGGAGTGACGTTGTTAAACAACCACCTAAATATGCATCCTTTCTCAAGCAATACATAATAAATAGGCACAGTCAATCGATGATCATTCAATCAACAACAATAAACATGTAGTTGAACAAGTAGAGAAATCCAACAGCTCAATTATATGAAAACATAACAAGAATTTATCCTACAAAAGATTCTATCAAAACTCTAGATAATAAATTAGCTATTCATAATAGTATGTAAAACTACAATACTTGAATTCATAACCAATAATGAAAATAGGAAGAAGGAAGTGAAAAACTCGTAGAAGAATCCTCTGCCTTGCTCCTAGTGTGTTCTTGCCTCCTTAGGTCGAATCTGGTCCTCCACGGTGACTCCATGCTCTCCCTAGGTCTAAATTATTTCAAAAGTATGTCCAACCTCTTAAAATACCATTTTTTCATGTATATATACCAAGTATGGTCAGGCCCAAACAATTATACCTTCTCCTATGCGAAAAAGGACAATTTCAGGTCTGGACGCTCGCGGTCGCGGTCGCGGTCCGGGCGCGGTTTCCTTGGGCTTTTACTCGGACTTCAAAGCTCTAAATCACTAGAATTCATTCCATAACATCTATATAGCTCGGAATCACTCCCACCATTAGTGCAAAACACTAGCGATTAAAGCTCAAACTCAATTAAAGTGCAGTAAATTAGAATGTAATAAGCGACTAAAATACACAATTATAGCCTATCATCATGAAACACTCGGCCTGATGAAGCCCTTATCAATATGATCTTTTCACTGTTCCCTCAACTCATTAAGTTCTACTGGAGCCATCCTATAAGGAAGTATAGATATTGGTTGAGTGCATGGCATGAGATCGATGCCAAACTCTATGATTCTTTCAGGAAGAAGTCCGGAAAGGTCATATTGGGAAAACTTCTAGAAATTCTCTAACAACTGGAACAAACTGAAGAGTTGGTGGTTCTGATTCAGGATTAATGATGTGAGCCAAATAGGCGAGACACCCCTTACTGATCATTCGTTGTGCCTTAAGGTAAAAAATAAATACTTACCTACAAGCGATGCTGAACTACCCTTCCACTCTAAGATTTCTTCATTTGAAAATTGGAACTTGACTATCTTGGCACGACAATCTAACATGGCATAGCAGGAAGACAACCAATCCATACCCATGATAACATTGAGATCCACCATTTATAACTCTATGAGATCGGCCTCGGTGCTGCGATCTTGGACTGAAACTATACAACCTCTATAGACTCTTATGGTTTTCACGGACTCGCCAACTGGAGTAGATACTAGGAAAGTATCACTAAGTTGTTCAGGTTCTAGCCCGAAGTTAATTGCAAAGTATGGAGTCACGTATGAAAACGTTGAACCTTGATTAATTATGGCATAAGCATTATGTGAGTAGCGCAGAAGAATACCTATAATAACTTCTATAGATGCCTCTGCACTTTGACGATCAAGTGTAGCAAACAAACGGGGTTGTCCTTATCTCTGAGTAACTCGATCTACACCTTTGCCTGCTCCAAGCCCGACCTGCTTATGAGAACCACGAGCCTGAGGTGGTGCATCTGTAGTAGCTGAGAAACTAGAAGGACAAGTTGATTCCCCACTGAAATTATGTTGCAACTTTGGGCAGTTTGCCTTTATATGACTACTGTCTCCGTAATGATAGCACTGTGAAACTCGAGCTTGTACTGACCTGAATGTTATTTCTTACGTGTACCATAAAGAACTTGATGTTGTGAATGTTGCTCAACATGACTTGGGCTATGTGAGGATGGTGTCTTAAATTTCTAATTCTGACCAGACTAGTTTACATAACTCTGAGTACGTATGAAGGAAGACCCACTACATGACTGATGACCGGACAGAGCTGGTGCTAATGACCCCTTATTGAAGGAACCCTTTCCTCATCCGCTGGATGTACCACTAAACTTGCCCGCTATTCAAGCTTTCTTGTTATGCTCTTTTTCTTCTCTCCTTTGTTATATGTCTTTTTCTAAGTGTTTGGCGAAACCCACAACAAAGGAGAAAGTTGTCATTCCTAATGCTGCAGCTGGTGTTATATCCTTAATATGGTAAGGCAAACCACCAACAAACCTGCGAATCCTCGTATTTTCTATCTTAACCATGTGGGGAGCATGCTTAGCCAAACTTATGAACTCCATGTAGTACTGCACACTTTTATACCCTTGCTTGGGCTGCTCAAACTCTGTAGCCTTAGCTTACCTATCCTCTTCTGGTATGAAATTAGCCATGAAGACCTCTTGAAATTCTTCTCAAGTAGGCGGACCATCATCTTCTTCTCTTTCCTTTTCCCACATCTCAAACCAAGCACCAGCCACATCTCTAAGCTGGTAGGCAGCTAGTTCCACAGTTTCATCATCAAATACCTTCATATCTCGGAGGGCTTTCTTGACACCCTCCAGCGACAACATGGGATCTTCATCAACTATAGTACCACGAAACAATAGAGGACTCAACTTCAAAAATTCATCTCAGAACTGTTCTGTCTATTTGATTGAGGTTGAATATCAGCTCTTCTCTCGTTCTAGTTGGCCATGAAGGCTTTAAACATCTCCATAGCACTGTTGACGGCATTAAACATCTGACCCACCTCTAGAAATATAGCTGTCTAAGACGGAACTGCTGTTGGGGGGGGGGGGGGGGGCACTGGATCCTAAGGTACTTGCTCATCATGATCCACCCTTCTTCATGTTCAACCCGGGGTACTTGAATCCCTTTGTGGATTTACCCTTCCTTTTCTGAGTTGAAGCCTTCTGAGTACTACCTTGAGCCACAATAATAGAATAGTTTCTTGAGTAGCATCCTGATAATCAGTGTCAGAGTTGCGAGTACGAGCCATTTCGGCGAGTTTTGGAGAAACGAATATATTAGATAATTTCTTAGAGGTAGGCTCTACTGCACAATCTAAAATATGAAAAAAGGAGACTTTTCCTAAATGCTGGTAGCCTCCTATTTATAATTATGGCGCACTTCATACACATAAATAAGACTCTACTGACACGGCTTCATAGACCGCTAGGACTCCATAAACCTGATGCTCTGATACTAAGTTTGTCAAGATTAATTTTCTAAACAAGCCGTGACCGGCACTCGATCGCTAAATTCGACCGAGCGAACCATATGTGCTTATCAATACTATTATAACTTCAAACTTTATATGCAACAGGGCAATATTTTAATCATATACTTTTAATTAATTTGAATATCTAAAATAAGCCAACTCCAAAACTTTATTTGTAGTAACTACTAAAATACTGCAAAGTTATTATCAAAAATACCTGAATCTTAACCCAAACCTCTATAGATAAACTGACGCAATGTTCAGGACATGAGATTTCCTGGCCAGTTCTCCAAGTAAACAAAAAAAAATAACTAAATAATGATGACTCAAAAGAGTACTCCACGAACAAAAGCGAAGCTCACCAATAGCACTTGAAGTGATGGAAGTCCCAACCTGTAACCTGCTATCCTGCAAAACCGGTTCCTACGTTGTACCGCAGACCAACGCAGGTTCCCAAAAGAGAACATCAGTACCATCCATTATACTCAGTGAGTCTCAACGACAGGGGACGAAATTTCAATAAAATATACATTACAAGCAAAGATCGTAAATGCATGGAAAACATAAAGCTTCTACGAATAATTCTAAAATATAATTGCATAACAACAGTTTATGAATATTTTAAAAGAAATTCTTTTCTTTTTCTTTCTTATCTAAAAAAAATACTTCAGAGTTCTAACTATCCTGACTTATTTCTGTCTTGGTCATCGTGTGATCGGCACGGGTTCGATCCCAACCTGATCGAATAGGCCCAATTCACGAGGTGCCACTCGCTTCATGGTTCTCAGCTCTCCTATATCATACCTTACTGGCTAGGCAAATTCTCAGCAACAAGGCTCGTGTACTCCCTACTTTGGCACAGGTAGTTTCACAAAGTCAACGCCTCGGTCAGGACCTTCGGCCTGGATGATAACCCCTTCTCAGGATAGAGGATACTCCCAAAAAAATTTTCTTTCTAAAACTTCTTCTCGTGACTTTTCAAAAGAAAATTAGATCCTGCACCTTCAAAAGAAAATATGTAGAGGACCGGAGATTGATGGTTGAAACCTCAATTTCCCACATGTGCCTTTATTAGCTTTCTGTAATTTAACAAGGTTCAAAATGCTCTCAAGAAAGGCCATTGCTTTGTAGTGAAGCTATAACCAATGCACATATTTTTTCCTTGATAGACCATAAGAATGTCAAGAATCAAGTTCTGTTATAAATTTTGTCATCATATAATTAATATTGTAGTTGTCAAGTTAAACTAAACTTCCATTTCTTTGTTGCTAGTTTTGGCAAGGGGAAGCAGCAAACTTAAGGCAACAGCTGAATTACTTGCAAGAAAGCCACAGGTAAATCGAAGAGATATGGTAGCTCATTTATAGCCATTGAGTACCTTAGTATTGCAGCCACTGTTGATACATGCTTTTACAGCAAAAAACCTTTTCATATGAATGCAGACCGACTAGAATTACTGAGAATTTCAAACCTACTTATGTGGGAAAAAAAAGTAAAGGATATATTGGTATAAGTGTTAAAAGTAGGGTACAAGCTTATGCTGCAATAATTTACTAAACTTATGTAAATGTTGTAAACGTCAAGCTAGAGACTAATGATGTTATCACAATGAAATGTGAATCCAGGCATATCTCCTACTACTCTGATATACCCTCTTTAATCATGTTCAGCAGTCCAGCCCAACATCCATAACTTAAACATCTTTTAAGGTGCCAAGAGTTCGGATAGCAAATTGATCAATTGGCACCATCCTAGTGAAACTATAGTTGTGATCTTTGCCTCTCCACACAATGTAATAATTAATGACAATACATCTGACACTTTTTTCCTCCATATCTACTACATCCTTAAATTCAAAGGATGAACGTGTATATACTCAAGTGGTATTGAATATTATTGAAGTTAAAGGTTATTAGAACCAAACCTCAAGTGTAAGACACATGCTGGAATATTGCTCTAATGCAACATGGCATGTCACGGCAGAGAATGCATTTTTCCTTTCCTTCTCTTCTGGTTTGATCTTCCCTCGACATTAAACAAGTAGCACTAGTACTTCATGTCCACGAAGCCTAGTAACTCGATCCTCACTCATCAACCCTCCTAACCCGCTGTTGCCTGTTGCTAAGATCGACTCAACTACTCAAAAGAATACTCATGTTTCAATCACTCCTTAGTTCCTTTGTCACATGAGAGATAGAGTCAAGCTTGTTGAAAGAAAGGGCGAAGCACAAGCCTATCCTCAGACAAAGGTGATTAAGGATTTATACAAATGTTAATTATCCTTATCTGATAATGACCACAGGCAGCTTTTGGGTGAAAAACTTTCTGGACTCGGCATCAAAGATCTTACAGATCTGGAAAACCAACTTGACATGAGTTTGAGAAGCATCCGAATGAAAAAGGTAAAGTCTACACCATTTAAAGTTTTGTGGTTACTGACTCTATCAAGTCTACACTGATCCCAAATGTAATAATCTTTCTGTGGCAGGAACAAATTTTAACTGATGAAATCAAAGAACTGAACCAGAAGGTGTTACTAGAAAACTATCATAAATCCCCATGTCTTGTGTTTTAAGATTTGATATAGAGATGAGTTTTAACATTCCTACTGCAGGGCCATATCATTCGTCAAGAAAATATAGAACTAACTGAGAGGGCGAATCTCGTTTATCAAGAGAATATAGGATTGCAGAAAAAGGTACAAACTTCAAGAACATTGCCTCTATCTATAATACAAAAATACTAAAGGAGAAACATTGATTTCAGGTTTATGGCACGAGAGGCAGAAATGAAGCAAATGAGACTCCTGGATATAATTTTATTAATCTCCAGCTAAGCCAGCCTCAAGAACAGAGGAATTATACATCATCAAATGCAATGAAGCTCGGGTAAACTCTCTATTGCGAATCATTGATGAATTACTTATTAGAATCGCCACACTAGAATGGGAAACTAATCTCACTGATATGATTTTCAATATTGCAACAGACTACAACTGCATTACAAAGCAGATTGACAGCTTTCTGTTTTTATCTCAACAAACTCAACAGCTACGAGATAGTTATATGAATGACATTCTTAAACAAAATAGAAGGAAGAAGTTCATTAATAGAGAGGCAACAACGTCGGCTCTGCCAATATATTGAATGGCTTTACAATCTTTATAAACATGCAGAAGTTAATATATATACAGTGTAATATGATATTGAAAATAAGAATGGGATCAGGGAATTTATCTTGGTTTGCTTCAGTAGCACATTAGTGTGAAATGAAAATAGTTGAAGGATTCAAGCTTGTTCTTGGTACCGATGTTAGCATGATTTGCATCCGGAAATCGTTTTGTGAACCATACAGGGCAAAGCATCAAGCTCAGAAAACTTAGTAGTAGATACTTTTCACTAGCCCATGTTGAGAAACCAGCGCTCCTAATGATTTCAAGTACAAAAACTTCAAGAACTGCTATAATATGCTACCTTACAAATCATTCAGTAAAGGTTTCTACAACTACCCATCCTAAAGATTGATCAAACTTATCTCTCTAACTAGGCTCATAGTTGAGTCTACTAAAAGAGGGACCAGCCCCGTCGTGGTGATTAGAGGATACCTCTGATTGTTCACCTCTAATGTGACACGTTTCCTCCCAGTTATATGATCAACGGGATCAGTCAACTAGAGTACCTCGCTTCCTTACTAGTACACTTACTAGAATAATACTCATTACGAATGTGTTCACCAGATATCTGACTTAGCAATAACCTTCTGCTTAGACCGGCAACGATAAGGAAGGAGATCTATGGATAATGAGATATTGAAGTCAGGTGTGATGGTCAGCTCAGTCAGAGCGGAAGCGATCAAGCAAGGCCTAGGAAGCATAGGATTTTAATCTCATTATGACTTGGTCGTTCGGAAGAGCAATTAATTTGATCAGAATAGTGGAATGGAAGGTAGTAAAAGAATTAAATACTCCTTTCTTTGCCACACAAAAAGCACTTTATGAAAAAAGAAAACAAAGTGTGACATGCCAATATGTAAGAGAAAGAAAAGGTACATTTTATGGTAATCAGATCCTACAGTGGTTAAGGATCTGCAGCAAAACTACATAAGGCTTTGCCCCAAGTGTCAACTCATCACATCCTAAAGATTGTCTCAAGGGTTCAGTTGTCTATCCATTCAAATGATACGTGAGTTCTCTTTTGTAAGGCTTAACATAAGAATTAAAGGGCAGCCCGGTGCACTAAGCTCCGGCTATGCGCGGGTTCGGGGAAAGGCCGGACTACAAGAGTCCATCGTACGCAGTCTTACCCTGTATTTCTGCAAGAGGTTATTTCTACGGCTTGAATCCATGACCTCCTGGTCACATGGCAGCAACTTTACGAGTTACGCAAAGGCTCCTCTTCGCTCAATGTCTGCCAATTTTTTAATTTCTCCCTATACCCTGGTTCTATGTTAAACCCAGTTGGGAAATGGATAGGAAATGCATATTTGACCTCAAACTCACTCAACCATTCTCAGTATACTCTTTTGCCTCCAAGATTCAACCTTTGCCACCCCAAAACTCTTATTAACCCCATTTCTATCAATTAATTCAACAATTTCCAAATTCACCATCCTAAAAACTTCATCATACCTAATTATAATCGAGTCTCTGGAATTTTCAGGAAAACCCAATGCTTTCCTCAACAATCTTAAAGCATGCAAATGTATAGTACCATTAACAGACATCATTAAATGCTCCTTATTCTCATCACATGCTCATGTTCATTCTGTGATATAACATCCTCTTCTTGCTTAAGCAAAATAACAAATTTATCCCTAAACTTGCAGCATAAACTACGCTTATTATAGATGCCATAAATCATGTGAGTCCAAGATATGTGGTATATAATATATACAACGCTTTCACATGCGCTTACAATATCTGAATACGATTTATAAGTTGCGATAGAACGAGATGTACAATCGCACTTGGAGAATGCGTTTTCTTTTTCACATACGTTTCCCTTCTCAGAGCCTGTTTGGACAGGCTTAAAAGTTGGTTTTGCCCTTTTTTATTTTTTTGGAGTATTTGGCAACAAAAAAAGCTGCTTAAAAAAAGCTAAAAAGAACTTAAAAAAAGACAAAAGTGTTATGAATAGAATTCTATTTAGAGTGAATGTCTATCTTGTAGAGAGTTTTACTTTGAGGCTAAGTCATTTTTCCCTATAAATAAAGGGGTCTTACCCCATTGTAATTCATCCCAAAATTCAATAAGAATTTCCTCTCTCTCTTTCTCTACAATATTGCTCTTGTTCTTTTATTATTTTATAA
>MU730695.1:70916-82480 GCA_026770625.1 Nicotiana glauca
AAAGGAGGCAAGTGATCTAGAAGATCACATGATATAACATTTCATAATATCTCATGAGAGATTCAGGTACCTGAATATATGAATGAAGAGATCTCTATGTTATGTCATTATGAAAATACATTGAAACTGATATAAAATCATTGTCGACATCAACCTTCAAGAAGCTAGTGAACAAGATTGCGAAAGCTCAAGGATGTGAATTGACGCTCTCATCAGGGGGAGTTAATGCGCGTTGCACTCTTTTTTCTTTACAAGGTTTTGTCCTACTGGGTTTTCCTTGCAAGGTTTTTAACGAGGCAACCAATAGGCGCATTTCTAAACATGTGTACTCTTTTTCCTTTTCTAGAATTTTTTTCCCATTGGATTTTCTTTTAGTTAAGGTTTTAATGAGGCACATTACTTATTGAGTAGACATTCAAGGGGGAGTGTTATGAATAGAATTCTATTTAGAGTGAATGTCTATCTTGTAGAGAGTTTTACTTTGAGACTAAGTCATTTTTTCCCTATAAATAGAGGGGTCTTACCCCATTGTAATTCATCCCAAAATTCAATAAGAATTTCCTCTCTCTCTTTCTCTGCAATATTGTTCTTGTTCTTTTATTATTTTATATCAAAAAAAAACAAGTTGGCTGACCCCAACTTTTTTTATTTTGGCTTAAAATTCATTTTAGTTTGACCAATAAAATTACTCTCCTGCCCTTATAAGTTTTTATAATACCAAAATACCTTCTTCTTTCCTCTTCATCTTCATTTTTATAATACCAAAGTTATTATATTTTCATCTTTTTAATAAGAAAAAGTGCTTACCACCACTTGTTTGTCAAACACTTCAACAGCTTTTTTTAAGCTTCAGCACTTTTATCCAAACATATAACTGCTTATTTATAAAATAAGCTCCAGCACTTAAAAGCTGCTTTTAAGCACTTGTGCTTAAAAGCCACTTTTTTTAAGCCAATCCAAACGGGCTCTTATTCCAGTGAAAGAGTTGTTGCAGTAGGTTTATAGCTTGTTTGGCCAAGCTTTTCCGGTCCTAAAAGCACTTTTTTTAATAAAAAATATTTTTTTTATAAAGTTGTTTGGCCAAACTTTTGGAAGAAAAAAAAGTATTTTTTAAGAAGAAGTAGAAGCAGTTTTCGAAGAGCGGAAAAAAGTAGCTTCTAAGCACTTTTTAGAAAAATACACTTTAATATGTTTGGCCAAGCTTTTTTTAGGTCAAAGTATTTTTTGGGCCAAAAATTGATATGTTTGGCCAAGCTTTTGGAAGGAAAAAAAGTGCTTTTGAGGAGAAGTAGAAGCAGTTTTTGAGAAGTAGAAAAAATTAGCTTCTCTCCAAAAATATTTTTCTAAAAAACACTTTTCTGAGAAGCACTTCTAAGAAAAATATACTTAGAAGCAATTTTCAAAAGCTTGGCCAAACACTAATTATTGCTCAAAAGTGCTTTTCAATTTAATTAACCAAACAAAATCGCTTTTCATTAAAAGCACTTTTTTTTAAAAGTAATTTTGAGAAAAGCATTTCGTAAAATAAGCTGATTTTAGAAGCTTGGCCAAACAGGCTATTAGAAGCAGTTTTTAAATGCTAACCGGGGTTGGAAAGGGGGGATTTGGAGTGGGTTGGGTTGGGTTGGGTTGGGTTGGGTTGGGTCGGGTTGGGGTTGGGTTGATTAATGGCGTAATAAGTTAACCGGGGTTGGGTTTGGGTTAATCGACATAACCAGGTTAAAATAATGTGGGGCATGGGTTAATTCGGACGTATGAGGACATTACACGTGGAAATTCTAGGGTTTAAAAAAATTTAAGAAAAGAATTTTGTGTCGTTAGTTCATTATTGGCATAGGTGAGCCATATGTGTAACGGCAGTGGCATGGAATGAGCATTTTTTAAACGGATGGCATGGATAGGCCTTTTCTGAAAGTTGAGTGGCATTTTTAGGCATTTTCCGTAAAAACAATGAAACATACACATTCATATTGCTCCACGCCTTAGCAAATTAATTTTACAAAAATTATAAAAATAAAAATGATTTGGATTAGCCAATACCTTATGCGAGAAAAGTAATAATTTAAAGATAATCTATTTGGCTTCAACAACTCACTTTCATGTTGTTACTATAAGAGCATTATAGAAAATAAAATTTTCAGTGGTGACTATTATATGGGTCAAAATCTAACCATAGGATGGTTGTTCTGAAAAGAAACGATAAGAGGTCGGCCAAGCCGTAATTATGCCCACGAGGCGTGATAGCAAAGAACACCTCGGCCATTGCCGGGGTTGAACCGTCGGAAAGCTTACATCGCAGAACGAGCGTAATGTTTGGGCGGGCTATGAAGGATACAGTCATAAGAAAGTACGTCGGTCAAAGACTATTGGATAAATGGGGAAATTGTTAATATATATAGGGGAGTTGAGCCCAGGAAAGGGCTTTTTTTTTTTTCTGGATAGTCATCTCCCTGGAGTCAACAAGGGTCAACGGTTCCTTCTCTTCTCCTTCTTTGCTTTCACGATTATGGTGTAAACCTATCTTAGATGTAAGCCTATCATTCATATTTGATGTACGATAATCATCTTAAGAAATATTACACATTCTTGTTCTTCTTCAATTTTTGTACTAAGTATATTTGGATTTAGAGTTAATTATATTTGGCTAAGATTTACCTTATATATCTCTGATAATTAGTTTAACATAAGGGTTTACTAAGGTTTACTACTTTTTTGGTCAAACAACTATTAGGTGCCACCAAAGGTAGTATAATATCGTCGTTGCATTGACAACTTTAGTCGCCACTAAAATTTAATTTGTGTACTTGTTGTGATCTAAAATGTAACTCGTGACGCATTTATTTATTTATTGTTGCGAGCTTAGTTACTACAAAAGCTAATAATAACAATGAAACATGTACTTTCATGTTCGTATTGGTCCACACCTTGGCGAAAATTTTGTACATAAATTATAACAAAAAATTTATATTAGCCAATATTATCTATGAGAAAAATGTAGACTACACTATGTTAAAACAGAAATAATAAAACTGTTAGAAGAAACAGAAAATTTGTAAATGATAAGAAATATTCCGAGTCCATAATTTCCTTGTGTGTCCTTAATGAATTTTAACTCCCTCACAAATTGCCAAGGTAATGGATTAAATCCTCCTAGGATGAAATGGTATAAACCTTCCTGCAACAGTGGCAATACAAACTATAGAATACCAACGAACTCAAAGAACAGAGCAAAATCACACTTACGAATTTGAGAGAGAGAGAGTGAGAAGTAGAGTGCAGTATTCAGAAGGAAATTCTTGATTTTCAGCGAGTGGAAACTTGCCTCACAAGGGAAAGCAACGTTCAGCAAAGGCAACATTTTTTTTGGTCCAAAAATAATCTTATCGATCGATCATTTGACAAATCCGAATCCAAATCCGAATCTGAATCCCAATCTGAATCCGAATCTGAATCCGAATCTGAATCTGAATCCGAATCCGAATCCGAAGCCGAAGCCGAGCGGAGCGAGCAACGACGACGGCACGAGGGTTCATTCCCTTCAACTCTTTTTAAGAACTCTAATAAGTGATCCTATATTTATAAACACAAGTATAGTTGTCTTTCACCAATGTGGTACAGAGTTCATGATAAAAGCTCAGTTGATTCAAATTTTCATTTCTCTTCATTTTATTTCCCACCATTTTTCAATTCACGCTCTTATTATTTAAAGCCCAATGCTTTAAGTCCAACAATCCCCCACATGAATGGGAATGGTTGTAACAAGAATGATCATAGATGAAAGCTGTGTGATTTGCAAGTAAGGATTAATTGCATCTGGATAAGTAGGTTTCCCTTTGAACTTTCTGTAGTGAACATATGTCGGATATATTCGGTCAATCGGTAGATTTGATATCTTTGAACCGTCGAACTTTAGTGTATACCTAGACAACCATATGTCACACAACCAACCCTTAACCGTTTTTTGGTTCTCATTGTTGTATCCGTTTTAGCCATGAAGACCACCTGGTTTCATAAGTGTGTAGAGAATTGGCCTTACAAAATTCTCATTGAAGCGGAGTCCACTTCACACTTACATAGGTGATTCCTAAACGTGTAATCCTTTAGATTGACACCACATCAAACTTAGGTAACAATTAAAGAACGTTTAAAGTTCTATCCTTGTTACTAAACATTGTCTTCATCACGAGAAGGGACCAAATATTTTACTTTGACAATGTTGAACCAGTCAATCGCAACTTTGTTTGAGCTCCTTGAACCTAGATCTCGGAATATCCAAAATTCTAGGTAGAGTTACCGCTATGATGACTTGTCCTCGGTCATAGTCCCATTCCCTTAGATGATTTCTCAACTCCCTCTCTAGTTAAGCCTTTTGTAAGCGGATCTGCCATATTATCCTTTGTCTTACATAATCAATAGTGATAATTTCACTAGAAAGTAGTTGTCTAATAGTGTTATGTCTTCGTCGTATATGGCGAGACTTTTCGTTATACATAACGTTCCCTGCCCGTCCTATTGCAGCCTCACTATCGCAATGTATGCATATAGGAGCCAAAGGTTTTGGCCAGAACAGAATGTCTTCTAAGAAATTTCGAAGTCATTTAGTTTCTTCACCGGCTTTATCTAAAGCTATAAACTCTGATTTCATTGTAGAGCGAGCGATGCACGTTTGTTTGGAAGACTTCCAAGATACTGCTCCACTACCAACAGAAAAAAAAATATATCCACTTGTGGACTTTATTGTTGTTGAGTCGGTTATCCAATTTTCATCACTATATCCTTCGATAGCTGCAAGATATTTACTGTAGTGCAAAGCGTAATCTTGGGTATATTCCAAATATCCCAGAACTCGTTTCATTGCCACCCAATGATGTTTGTTGGGATTATTTGTGAATTGATTAAATTTACTTATTGTATAAGCTATATCAGGACGTGTACAGTTCATGATATACATTAAGCTTCCCAACACACGAGCATAATCCAATTGAGATGTGCTTTCACCTTTATTCTTTTCAAGATGATGGTTTTAAGTCAATTGGAGTTCTTGCACTTCTAACTTCCAAGTGTTTGAATTTTTCAAGTACCATTTTCACGTAATGTGATTGAGATAAAGCCAGACCCTGAGGAGTCCTCTGGATTTTAATTCCTAGAATTACATCGGCAACTCCCAAGTCTTTCATATCAAACTTACTAGCAAGCATACGTTTAGTAGCTTGAACGTCTGCAATGTCTTTGCTCATTATTAGCATATCATCAACATATAAGCAAACAATGACTATATGATTTGGAACGTTCTTAATGTAAACATATTTATCACATTCATTGATCTTAAAGCTATTTGACAACATTGTTCGGTCAAATTTCGCATGACATTGCTTGGGTGCTTGTTTTAGTCCATAAAGAGACTTAACACGTCGACACTCCATCTTTTCTTTTCCCAGAACTACGAACCCTTCAGGTTGGTTCATGTAAATTTCTTCCTCTAGATCACCATTTAAGAAGGTTGTTTTTACATCCATTTGATGGATTTGAAGACTATACAAGGCGGTTAACGCTATTAGCATCCGAATGGATGTAATTCTTGTTAGGCGAGCATGTGTCAAAATAGTCAAGACATTCTCGCTGTCTAAATACTTTGACAACAAGTCTTGCTTTGTATTTGTCAATAGTACTTTCCTCTTTCATTTTCTTCTTGAAAATTTATTTAGAACCCAAAATTTTGTTACCTGGAGGAAGATCAACCAATTCCCAGGTGTGGTTGCTCAATATGGATTCTATTTCACTATTGACAACCTCTTTCCAATATAGTGCTTCTGAGAAAGATATTGCTTCCTTGAAGGTTCGAGGCTCATTTTCTAGCAGGAAAGTCAAAAAAATCTGGACTGAATGAAGTAGATGTTCTTTGACTTTTACTTCTTCTCGGATTTTTCTCATTGGGCATACTATCTGTTGTTTCCTATCGAGGTCGTTTTGACTTTTGGTAGGACAATTCACTTTCCTTTTTATATGGATAAATAGTTTCAAAGAATTCGGCATTATCTGGTTCTATTATTATATTAACGTGGATCTCAGGATTTTCTGATTTATGAATCATAAAACGATATGCCTTGCTATTGGTTACATATCCAATAAATACACAATCAACCGTTTTTGGACTTATCTTAACCCTTTTAGGTTTAGGAACTTGTACCTTAGCTAAACACCCCCACACTTTGAAGTATATCAAGCTGGGCTTCCTTCCTTTCCATTTTTCATATGGAATGGACTATGTTTTACTATGAGGTACACGGTTGATTATTCGGTTAGCTGTAAGTATAGCTTCCCCCCACAAGTTTTGTGGTAAATCAGAACTTATTAACAACGCATTCATCATTTCTTTCAACGTTCGATTCTTTCTCTCCGCAATTCCATTAGATTGTGGAGAGTAAAAGGCAGTTGTTTGGTGAATAATGCCATTTTCCAAACATATTTCTTCAAAAGAAGATTCATATTCGCCACCCCTATTACTTTTTATCATTTTGATCTTTTTGTTTAGTTGTGTTTTAACTTCACTCTTGTATTGCTTGAAAGCATCAATTGCTTCTTCTTTTAAGAGCTCTAATAAGTAATAAGCATCAATTGCTTCATCAATTGCTTTACTATTAAGTAAATAAATATAGGAATATCTCGTACTATCGTTAATAAAAGTAATAAAATACTTTTTCTCACCGCGAGATGGTGTTGACTTCATGTCGCAAATATCTGTGTGAATTAAGTCTAAAAGGCTTGAATTCCTTTCAACGGACTTATAAGGATGCTTAGCATACTTTGATTCCACACGTATTTGACATTTGGAATTAATGCAATCAAACTTTGGCAATACTTCTAAATTTATTATTTTTCGTAATATTTTGAAGTTGATGTGACCTAGGCGTGCATGCCATAAAGTATTTGACTTAAGTAAGTAAGAAGAAGCATTAACTTTATTGATAGGAACTGCTATTACATTTAGCTTAAAAAGGCCCTTATTCAGGTAAAATTTTCTACATACACATTATTCTTACTTAGTACAACACTATTAGAAATAAAAATACATTTGAATCTATTCTTGACAAGAAGTGAGGTAGACACAAGATTCTTGCGAATTTCTGGAACATGGAGAACTTGGTTTAGAGTCATAATTTTTCCCGACGTCATCTTCAACGCAATCTTGCCAACTCCTTCAATTTTGGCTGTAGACGAATTTCCCATGAAGATTGTCTCGTCAGGTCCTGGGGGGCATAAGAAGAAAATAACTCCTTGTTAGCAAAAACATGGCAGGTGGATCCAGAATCAATCCACCATTCTTTAGGATTTTCTACCAAGTTGCATTCAGACAACATGGAACACAAGTCCTCCATTTCATCAACATTTTCAACCATGTTAGCTTGATTCTTCTTCTTCTTCTTTTGTACATCATTCTTTGGTGCACAACAATCCACGGCCTTATGTACAGACTTACCACAGTTGTGACAAATGCCTTTGAACTTCTTCTTGTTTGGGTAATTCTTTGGTCTAGATGCCTGCTTTCTTTTCTTTTTATTTCCCGGTGCTTCCTCAATAATGTTAGCTTCCATTATTTCCGCGTAGCCACGTGACTTCTTTTCAGCATTTTTGTGTCTTCTTCTATCCTTAGATGAATAATTAGATCCTCAAGTGCCATCTCTTTGCGTTTGTATTTCAAGTAGTTCTTAAAGTCCTTCCATAAATGAGGTAACTTTTCAATGAAGGCAGCAACTTGAAACGCCTCATTTATGACCATACCTTCAATAATGAATTTATCATTAATAACACTATTAATATTATTAATAAAATTATTGACTCGGGTCATACCTTCAGCAAGGAGCTCATGCACGATGACTTGTAATTCTTGGACTTAAGTGATGATCGACCTAGTGTCAATCATTTTAAACTCCAAAAATTTTGCAGCAACGAACTTCTTAAGTCCAGCATCCTCGGTATTGTACTTTTTCTCAAGAGCGTTCCATAACTCTTTTGAAGTTTCCGTGACACTATAAGCATTATACAAGCCATCCTCCAAACAACTTAAAATGTAGTTTCTGCATAGGAAATTAGAGTGTTTTTATGCTTCAATCACCACAAATCGTTCAGCCTCAGGAGTATCTTCTCCCACGGCTGGAACGTCCTCCTTGATGTATCATTGCAGGCTTAGTGTAGTTAGATAAAATAGCATCTTTATCTGTCAATGTTTGAAGTCTGTACCGGAAAATTTTTCGAGTTTTTCTGTTGGTGTCATTGTATGTGCTGGTCTTTACAAAGCAGCATCACTCGATGAAGCACTCGTTCCAGCAGCATTTCCATTGGTTTGGTTTTCATTCATCACGTTTCTGTAGAGTTGGAAACAAAACAGAACTTTGTTAAATCAGTGAAGTTTTGATATCTTCAAACTGAATACCAAAATAAACATACAACACGTAATAATGGTGAAGTTTTTATATACTTCAACCCGTACGTTTATTATTCCGGTAAAGTTTTGATATACTTTAAACCGGACAGAACAATTATTGGAGTAGAAAGCACGGAGGCTTTAGTCTCCAAGCCAGTATACAAAATATAGATAACAGTTTAATATATATTTCAACACAGAAATATTAGCAAAATTCCTTAAGCTTGTAGACTACACTGTGTTAAAACAGAAATAATAAAACTGTTAGAAGAAACAGAAAATTTGTAAACGATAAGAAATATTCCGAGTCCATAATTTTCTTGTGTGTCCTTAAGGAATTTTAAACACTTACGAATTTGAGAGAGAGAGACTGCAAAGTAGAATGCAGTATTCAGAAGGAAATTCTCGATTTTCAGCGAGTGGAAAAAGAAGTCATGCCTCAGAATTTATAGGCAATTATCGGAAGAGGTATGATGTCTGTTCAGAAGGAAAAGCAACGTTCAGCAAAGGCAACATTTTTTTTTTTGGATTCCAGTTAATTCTGTTAATGAACTGACTGGCATTTAATTAATTATTAAATAAATTTTGTCCAAAAATAATCTTATCGATTATTAATCCAAATCCAAAGCCGAAGCCGAGCGAGCGAAGACAACGGCGCGATGGTTCATTCTTTTCAACTCCTTTTAAGAGCTCTAAGAAGTGATCCTATATTTATACACACAAGTGTAGTTGTCTTTCACCAATGTGGTACAAAGTTCATGATAAAAGCTCACTTGATTCAAATTTTCATTTTTCTCTATTTTATTTCCCACCATTTCCCAATTCATGCTCTTAGTATTTAAAGCCCAACAAAAAATACTACTTTAAAAATAATCTATTTGGTTTCAATAACTGGCATTCATGTTTGTTACTGTTAAATCATTATAGGAAATAATTTTTTCAGTACGATATTTAGTGGCGACAAAGGTAGTATAAAATGTTTCCACATATAACCTATGTTTTTAGTGGCGACTCATTTAGTCGCTCCAAATCTCGTCATTTGTAAAAGCGACCTGCGTTTTCAGTGGCGACTAATTTGGTCACCGCTAAAAGTTAATTGCTCTAGTGACAACTTCAGTCGCCACTAAAGTTAATTACTCGCCACCAAAGGTCGTTGCAAATGAGACCTATATTTTTAGTGGAGACCTTTAGAGGCGATTAATATTGTCGCCGCTAAACGTTAATTAACTCGCCACATATAAAATAAATTTTCTGTGACGGCCGCTTGACTTGCCACCAAAGGATGCGACCTATGTTTTTAGTGGCGACCTTTAGAGGCGACTAATATTGTCGCCGCTAAACGTTAATTAACTCGCCACATATAAAATGGATTTTCTATGGCGGCCGCTTGAATCGCCACCAAAGGTATAAATACGTCGCCATTTTTAGAGGCGACCTATGTTTTCAGTGGCGACCTTTTGGCGACTACTTCTGTTGCAGCTAAAAGTTAATTTGTTGACATTTGTTTATTTTTTTGTGATCTATAATTTAAATAGCCAATATTTCACTAGTACAATATGTCTTTTTTTCGGGGAGGATGGTAGGTCAGGGATCTAGGGTCCGGAGTGGTGGTGGTTATGGTAGGGGAAGGAGGGAGGAGTGGGTGGGCAAGGGGAGGGGGGTTAAAGGTGTGGAGTAGGCTAGGTAAGGTTGAAAAAGAGTTGTGGCAAATGTTTTCCCTCCTTTTGTAGGGAAGTCATTTTCCTCGGAGGAAAATGAGTTCACGAGGAAAATATTTTCAAAATATTTAATCCAACCAAACATGGAATATTTGAAAACGATTCCAACAAATATTTTCAAAAGAGAGCCTTGGCATAACAAGTAAAATTGTTGTCGTGTGACCAAGAGGTCACGGGTTACTAATTACTATAGCGGCAACCTTATTTTTCTTGGCAATCATTTTGTCGTTAAAAGTTAATTTGTGGCCATTAGTTTATTTTTTGTTATCTAAAATTTAATTTGTGGCGCATTTGTTTACTTTTGTGGCGAGCTTAAATCGTAACAAAAACGTGTAGTAAAACAAGAATAACAATGAAACATGGGTGTTCATATTCATATTTGTCTAGGCCTTGGAGAAACTTTTTTACAAAAATTATACCAATATTAAAAAAAATGAATTAGCCAACTTTTTCTAATGAAAAAATATTACTTCAAATAATAATCTACTTGAATTCAACAATTCACCTTCATATTTGGTACTGTTAAGGCACTACAAGAAATAAATTTGTAGTGACGACATTTGTTGCCATCTTTTTTCACCGCCAAAGGTAGTACAATATGTCGCCATTTGTCGCGGCGACCTATGTTGTTAGTGGAGACCTTTTGAAGCGACATTGTCGGACGCCATTAAAAGTTATTTGTGGCCATTTAAAATTTAATTTGTGGCGCATTTATTTGCTTTTTATGGCAAGCTTAGTCGCCACAAAAGCTAATAATAAAACAGTAATAACGAATGAAACGTGGGCGATCACATTCATATTGGTCCATGGCTCAGCGAATTTTTTTTACAAAAATTATACGTAAAATAAAAATAACTTGGATTAGCCAATATTTTTCTATGAGAAAAGTAATATTCTAAAGAATATTCTACTTGGCTTCAACAACTCACTTTCATGTTTGTCTATTATTTTAGAGCACTACAGGAAATAAATTTTTCATGGTCGATACTTAATCGCTACCAAAAATAGTGCTATTTATTTGTAACGGCGACCTACCTAAAATCTATGTACCACACGGAAAAAAAATAGTGACGACATTCTGTGGCGACCTCTTCCGTTGCCCTAGTAAAAGTAGTACTATATGTTGTCGTTTGAAATAGGAACCTACCCAAAATTTATTATGCGCGAGGTTAGTCGTCACAAAATAATACTCCTATAATTTTATTATTAGCTATTGTAGCGACTGTATAACACTACTTTTGTGGTGGTTGGAGAAGTCATCACAGAATATCATTTATTGAAAACCTTATTTCGTGTTGTGATTGTGAGCGTTATTGTGTTAAAACACAAAATCAGAAAAACTGTTAGATGAATTAAAGAAATCTGGAAAATAGTAGAGAATCAGAAATATTCCGAGTCCACAAGTTTTTTGTGTGTCCTTAAGG
>MU730696.1:2437-19174 GCA_026770625.1 Nicotiana glauca
AAGGCCTCCTAGACTAAATCTGTACCCAATAACCGAGCCTCTCCCGGCTCAAACCATCCCACTAGAGACCGACATCGCCTACCATACAACGCCTCATAAGGAGCCATCTGAATGCTGGACTGGTAGCTATTATTGTAGGCGAACTCTGCTAAAGGCAAAAAATGGTCCCAAGAGCCTCCGAAATCAATGACACAGGCTCGGAGAATATCCTCCAATATCTGAATAGTCCTCTCGAACTGACCATCCATCTGAGGATGGAATGTTGTGCTCAACTGAACCTGGGTGCCTAACTCCTGCTGAACTGCTCTCTAAAAGCGCGAGGTAAACTGCGTACCCCGGTCCGAAATGATGGATGCCGGCATCCCATGAAGGCGAACAATCTCCCGGATATAGATCTCAGCTAATCTCTCCGATGAATAGGTGGTGGCAACATGAATGAAATGTGCTGACTTGGTCAGCCTATCAACAATGACCCAAATAGCCTCAAACTTCTTCCGAGTCACCGGAAGTTCCATAACGAAATCTATGGTAATCCTCTCCCACTTCCACTCGTGAAGCTCAATCCTCTGAAACAAACCACCAGGCCTCTAATGCTAATACTTGACCTGCTGACAATTCAAACACCGAGCCACATATGCAACACTGTCTTTCTTCATCCTACGCCACCAATAATGCTGCCGCAAGTCCTGTTACATCTTTGCGGCACCCGGGTGAATAAAATATCGCGAACTATGGGCCTCTGCTAAGATCAACTCTCAAATCCCATCAACATTGGGCACACAAACTCGCCCCTGCAATCTCAAAACACCATTATCATCTAAAGTCACTTAACAAAAGAAAAGAAAATAACAAAATGGTCTTTTTATATTTTTAGTTTTAATTTATCTTGATTAGGAATTAGGATATTTGGGAATTGAACAATATTTTTTAGAAGTCAATTTAGCATTTCAATAAAATTAAAAAATATAAAAATACAAAAGGAAAACAAAAATAAAAAAAAAAATAAGTAAAAAAAATCAAAGGTAACAATTGAGAAGGGCTGCCTTAAAGACTCAGCTGGGCCAAATAATTTCAATCCCAAACAAATGAGCAAATGCTTGTTCCAGACCAGGCCCAAACGTCCCAACCCGGTCCAGCTTTTCTTCCAACCAAACGACGTCGTTTTAGGTCGATTGGATCTGAGCCGCCGAGGTTAGCAAATCCAACGGCTCAGAAGCGATGGTCTCATTGGTATATAATTATCCAAATTGTCCCCACCCCTGTCTCTTATCTCTCAGAACACCCCCCCTCAAAACCCTAGAGACGCCGCCCTACCGTGCTCCGTCAAAAACTCATCGGCGGCGACAACACTAGTTACGCCGATGACCACCAAAATCACACCCTAACTCCGTCTCTGCCTCCTCATTCCAATTCTACACCTCTCTCCCTTCGAATCAACCTCAAACTCCTCGAATATCGATTTGCATCTGTCAAACCCTAGCGCCAACACAAGTCCACAGTGGCGGCGCCGGTAACCAAACCACTTCCAAGTTACACCCCTGATTCTCCTCGACCTCCTCTATCCAAATCCACCGTCCGTTTCTCTCAAACATTAGCCATTCTCTTCGAATCTTAACTCGAAACTCCCCTGCCAAGACACAACTTTGTCCAAACCAGTTCAAATTTACATTACTGAATCACCTTCCCTCCCACATCCCAAATCTCCACTTGGTTGTCGTCAAACACCACCGGAACTCATCGAATCGTTAATTGAGGGTTTTTTCAAAGACGAGGCTGTTTTGGGGATTCGAAGGCTCGATTGGCTTTAAGTTGATGTTACATGTTTATTTTAGACGAAATAAACATGCAACATTAACTCAAAGCCAAATTTGGAAGTCAGCCGAGTTTGAGATTAAATTCGTAAGTCTTCTCTTTTTTATGTTTCTCTTTGATTCTCATGAACTTTTTTTGGTTTAATTTGTGCTGTGTTGTTAAGTGGCTTGTTCTAGTTTCTGTGACTATTTTTAATTTTTTTAGTTTGGTTAATTCTGATTTAATTTTCACTTTTCTGTTAGCTTAAATGTTCAAATAGTGGTTTAATTGGTTCAATGGATTAACTGTTAGTTTAATTGGTTCAATGTTAGCATGTTATGGTTTAGTTTAAATGTGTTTTGCTTCGTCAGGATAATGGTCTTAATTAGTTTAATCTGTCTACTTGTTGATTTTAAGGGATTGTTTGATTGAGAACTTTCGAATTTTAACCATGGTTAGATAATTTATGGGTTATAACTGATAATATGTAAGTAGGGTAGAGGGGTTAGGGTTAGTTGAGATCAGGCTTGCAATTTCAGGATAGAAACAGGGGTGTTTTGGGCATTTAACAGTAGGCAAGAATGTTGTAGTTACAAATAGAATATTCTAGGATCTTCTAAAATAAGACTTCAATACATATTTCAGTAATCTAGGGTACTAACTTGAGGAAGAAGTTAAAAAATAAAGGACCCAAGTTGAAATGAATAGGGACTAAAAAAGAAAGCTGAAAATCTGAAGTTGCACCTCTTAGTGCCTATAAAATGGCATTCACATGCCTTGAATAACAAGTTGGGAGCCTCTCAAATTTCCCTCTAATTCTCCACAAGGTTCAGATCTGTAATTTTAAATCCAAACTTCAAATCTTCAAAAAATAAAAAATAAAAAACAGAAAAACAATAGAGAAAAATCCAAAAAAATTACAATACATTTTATGGAGTAATTTTGAACATTAGGCATTGATCTTCATCTATTCTAATTGTTGGAGCTTTTCTGAAATACATTGGTTCCATTTTGGGTGGGTTTTGGGTCTAATCGAGTCAATTTGGGCCCTCAGCTGAGTGTTGTACTTCTGTAGTATATTCCTGGGCTTGGTAAAGTTGTTCTGGTTCATAAATTCCTCCTGTTTGCTATTTCGAATTACTGCAAATCATTTCTGGATCTGTGAGACTGTCCTGGGGCTGAAATTAGCTTTTTGCTGTTTGATCTTGTTGTTTACTATTGCTGCTGACTTTTCCCTCTTTCAATTTTAATTCGAATTCCAGGTACAAGCTTTAAACTCCTAGTAATATGTAATCGAGTTGACTGAATCAAATGGAAATGATCTCTTAGCTCTTCTACCTGCTGATCTTGTTCTTCCTTGTTTCATTTATGCACGAGTCGATAATTTAGCTCATTTAAAGTTGAGTAGCATAACATTGTAATTCTGTTAGGACAAGCTGTATGTCTAGACTAAGAACTGGATAGTAAAATTGGACTGTATAATTTAAACTTTGGACTGTCAAACCTGTGATTGTCTAGCCATAGTTTAGTATGGTCTAATTCTGGCCCTAACTTCATGTTTTATTGATAAGTAGAAACATCAGAATTGGTTTGGATTCACAGTATAATGCTAGATCAATATATGATATCTATGATTTCAAGTTGAAAAATAATATCTCAAACAGCCTTGTGTTGCGTTAGTTGACACTTAGTAGATTCATTCATGTCTACCGTGTTAATACTCAATTTTCTCATTTTGTTGTGCCCTTGGTAGCCTCCAGGAATTCAGTAGCAGGTAAATGGATTAACAACGACAGCTGAATTTTAATCCAAATCAATCATGTTTAGATATATAATTATTCCAAATTTTGTTGAGATTAGCCTATAAATGTATCAAGTGATTATTTGAATAGATGGGAACAACTTTATTATTTACAAGTTAATAAGTCTGAATGCTGATTTTACTACTATTTCGAATAACTGGAAAGGTTCAATGATTATTTGGTTCAATTTGGATTGAGGTTGGGCCTGGGTAGCGACTAGGGATGGATAGTCCATTTTGGGGCAATTTGGGCCTCATAGACAGCCCAGATCTTGTCTCGGTCATATGTCCACTTGGACCTTGGCCCAGTTCATAGTTGGCTAGCCCTTATGCATATCTGGACTTTAAATTTTAATCGGGCTGTGTTCAGGGCCCAAGTTGGATGAAGATTCGAAGTTATATGAGCTCATAGGCCCTAAATATAGTAGCTTTTAAACAATAATAAATAATTAGGGCTTATTCTCTTATTATTAGAGACAAACAAAAATAGAGAATCATAGTTGCTTTTAGATTTGCCTTTTTAAATAAAATGAGATGAGCCTCACCGAATAAAAAATATAAAATTGCGGGGCCCTCAATAATTGTTTGAATTAAAACACTTAGAATTCGAGATGGGCCGTTTAGCGAATTTCACGGCTCTCCCCAAAATAATAACGCGTTAGTCTCTTTAGGCACAATTCTAATAAAATTACATTCCTAAAATTCGGGTGCATATTTATGTGACCCAAATCCAAATCTCAACGGAGTCAAAATGGGTTGAAAACCACGGGTGCACTGGTGCGACGTGGTTCGAAACACATTTTCACGACGTTGCAATTCTTATTAAAATAAAAATAAAAGCAGGTTACTAATAAAAGGCATAAGTTAGAACATGTTTTGAAATCAGATAAAATCAAAGACAGCAGTTGAGCGACCATGCTTGAACCACGGAACTCGGGAGTGCCTAACACCTTCTCCCGGGTTAACAGAATTCCTTACCCGAATTTCTGGTTCGTGTATTATTAACAGAGTCATAATCTCCTCGGTTCGGGATTCAACTGGTGACTTGGGACACCATTAATCTCCCAAGTGGCGACTCTGAATCTTAATAATAAATTCCGATTGTCTTTTAATTGAAAAAACTCCTTTACGCCCTTGCGGGTGTAGCGAAAAAGGAGGTGTGACACCGAGGAGCTACTCTCGAAGGAACTGGGGGAGGGTCTGGAATATTTTTATTGGCCTGACAGCCTCTTCTTTAAGCTTGAGGTACTAGAGGCACCTCATCTTCACCATTATCATTTACCTCCTCCCCTGGGATAACATTTTCGAGAGGATCATTATTTGTCATTTTGTAGCTGAATCGATTAGCTCACACAAGCTAGTAAAACAGAAGGAAAGAAAAACAAGACACACAACTAGTCAGATAGATATCCAAAACCGTTTAGCTCCCCGGCATCGGCACCTAAAAGTGATCTTCTCCAACGCTACTGCACTATATAATCACAAAGAGTGGTCGATGCAGCTTTTACCCAAAAGGCCGGGATCGATATCCACAATGAGCTAATATTGGTTGGGAGTTGGGTTTCTATCCAATCTAACTATGTGTGTTGCTCTTAATTGCACTTCTAAACATGTTTGGATTTGTTACTATTCTACTTTTAATGCTATTGATTACTGAAAATAAACTAAGTACAATGTTTTTGTAAGAGTTTTCTCAAGTGATAAAAAGCACTAGGGAAGCGACTTACACCTAGGCGAGTATCTAATAAGATCTAAAATTTAGGACAAGCTTGTTATAATTGGGGTCATGATACAACTATTACACATGATTACTCACTCTATACCTCTCGGTAGTTTGAGTGACTTTGCCCTAATTGGATTTCTCAAGCCCAATTGGGTGTTCAAACAATACAAGTAAAATTGGCTCAAGTCGGGTATTACTATCTGTAGGTTTAACCCTTTAATTAGGGTTGTCAAATCTCTTGAATGCACCCCAATTCCTTGTTAGCCTGAATTTCCTAGACTTAGTCCCTCTTTCTCAAGAAGAGTCTAAGTCATAAAGGCATGAATCAGTGTTTGAAACCACCAATTCTATAATTAAAGCATGAAAAAAGTTAAATATCACTAACCCACAAATAGTTAAGCCCTAAATAGAAGACCCATTAAATACCCACACTAGGGTTGGGTCACAACCCTAGCTAATGAGTTTAGCCACTCATAATTTAGGTAGAAATCAAAGATAGAGATGAAATATAAGCCATAAGTTAATTACAAGAAGCAAATCTAACATTAATAGCTAAAGTTGCTCTAAAAGTACTCTAAGTAGTAAAATACGGTTGTTCTCGAGCTCCCCAAAACAAAAGAAACCCTAAAAATCTGAAAAAGATCTATTTATACACAGCTGAAATTACTAAACAAAAATAACCCTACGGAGGTTCAACTGTCAGCGAAATACTGAGTGCCTCAGTGCTTGAACTTTCGCGGCCGCGCAAAAGCAAGCGCAGACCGCGTTTCTTCCGTTTTGGACTGGGGCTGGGCTTGATTTTGCTGGGCCCGTAAAAGAGATCGCCTCAACGTTGTCTTCAACCGCGGCCGCATAAAATGTTTGCGGACCGCGCTTTTCATTTAAGCTCAAATTTCCAGGCCTCTGAATCTTTAATTCACCCTTAGTGAATTTAGCACCGCGGCTGCGTCAAGTATTCCGCTACCGCACTATTTCACCGTGGTCAGCGGTATCTGTTGTATACCAAAAATGCCTTCTTTGAATCTCAAATCCACTGAGAACATAATTGTGGCCGCCTCAACGGTGGACCTTCCGCGGCCGCTCTTTTCCTTTGCTGTCAGGGCTTTTAGCTCAGCTTTGAACTTGTGCAGGTTTAACTCCTTTATGAGATTGTTATGACTTTCTTACTTCATTTTGACCAAACCCTTCAAACAAACACAATAAGTTAGTTTTCGGGAATACTTTTACGCATTTTCTATCCAAAACCTAAGCAAAAGAGAGCATAAGATGGGTTAGAATCTGTAGTTATCACATCCTGAGCTCGCATCAAATCAATTTATGCTTAGCTCGAGATTAAAAAAAACCATAAGAGGTATTATATTGATGAATAAAAAACCTAAGGGTTTATTATGTTCTGAGTCCAAACCGATATTCGGACTGATCATTAAAGTTATACGATCAATTTTCTTTTTACAAATGAAGATGGGACAAAATTCGATACAAATCGAAGATGAAGCAAAGAGGTCCTTTATATTTATAATCGGTGTTTACAAAATATATTTACAATACCCCCGAGGGGTCCTTGCACAAAAACAGAAAAACAAAACAAAGAAACCTAAATCTACTCCGGGGACACATCTTAGGCAACTGCATCTCCGGGAGCTGCATCTTCGAGAATATCCTCCTCGGGGACTTCATATTCATCTCCTCCACTCTCAGAGCCACTAGCTGAACCCTCATCATAGGAGAGCAAAGCGGCAGCCTCTTCCTCCAAAGTCTGCTTTATCAATATCGGCTGAGAGGTCGAAGCCACAAACGTGCACCTCCTCGAGGATTTCTCTCCGGGACTGTCACCTGGAATGGCCGAGAGCACATGATAACTTAACTTCAGCCGCAACGGAGATATCCTTTTTCCGAGTGTTAGTGGCTTCGCGTCAGCTCGGTTTGAAGACACAAATGCTTCTGCACTAGATTTGGCCTTTGCAAGCTCAACGGCAAAGTTAGCTTCGAGCTCTTCAATTTTACGGCTTCGGGTCAGGCTTTCCTCCTTTAAAATTTGAAGCTGACATTCAATTGAAGTCAACTTCTCCCGAAGTGTATCTTTATCCAAAGCGAGACAATCCATGTGTTGTTTCCACCCTAGGGTCTCAACCTCTTTCATCTTGAGCTCCTCTCAAAGCTGCTCTACCAGCTCGCCCTTTTGCTGGGCCTGCAAAGTTGAAATGTTAGTCGCCAAATCGAGTAAATGCATAACAGACCCTCAAAGTCTATATTACCTTTTCAATAAGCTTGGTCTATTCTTGACGAGCCTTCACCAACTTGGCTCGGAGATCGCTGATCTCCTCCTCTTTTTTAACATTGAGGATCTTAAGGTTGTCTCTCTCATCTACAAGATTTTTGAGTTAGGCTTCGCATCGGGCAAGATCGTCCCGAGATTTAGAAAATTCTTGTCGGTAAATAGACACGGCCTTCTCACAAAAAAAAGGAGTTAGGCTTAGAAAGGTGAACGTTAAATTCAAACCATAGTTATGAAGACAAAACTTGCCTGTTTGAGAAGCTTTTCGGCCTCATAAAAAATAAATGAGGCGTCAGGATCGGGGCCATCTTCGATCCTCGCGAGGCACTCCCAAAAAATATCACTCCCTTCATGGGTCGTTCCCACATCAGGAGTCCTAATGTCCTGGGCATCTCGGAATTGCCCTCGGAGAATACCGGGCCCTGTGGTGCATCCATATTAATTACCCAAAGTGATTCACATGGGATGTTATCATGTCTTTGAAGGGCCTCGGAACCGGGCCCCTCGGTCTCACCATCCAAATGGCCTCCATAACGAGGTGTTCTTTTGTTGCACGATGGCTCGGGGACTTTGCTCGAACTCCCATCGGCGATTTCTTCAGTCCTAGAATGAACTGCATCAGCCACCATTGGTTCAGTAGACTTGGAAGTGTTAGCGCTTCCTCTTTTTCGAACTACCAATAAGTAGTCGTCATCTTCCTCCTCTTCATCCTCATCCCGAAGGCGTTGGGCCATTTATAGAGATAGGGCTACAATATCGGCCTTAGGATTTTGAGCCTTACTTTTCTTTGGCTTCGTGGAATTTGCAGGCGACCCCCTCTTTCTTTTCCTTTCCTTGAAAGGCTTTGGGATCTCCTCTTCACCGGGCGGGGGAGGCCGCATAGAAACGGCGTCTCTAGGGCCTGCATAAAGATGAAATACGTATTTCGATAAGAAATGTAAGTATGCAAACAAAAAGACTCACCATGGTTTTTAGCGTCCCATCGACCTTTGGCCAGGTCACGCCAGTTGCGCTCTGCGTATGAAGAAGTAGAGGCTAGTTTTCGGACCCAACCCTCAAGGTCTGGGACTGCACCGGGAAACCAAGCAACACTTGCACTATCGAAAAAGGATTAGGTCGAGAAAGAGTAGGAAAAAGGGAATATAAAGTCACTATCGATGAACATGCACTTATGTTTCATGTTCCATTCCTGGGGGAATGGCATCCTCTCAGTAGGAATCAGGTCGAAGGTCCTGATTTGAACAAACCGGCTCATCCATCCTCGGTCTTTATCCTCATAGATGCTGGAGAAGAGAGATTTTATGGATCGATGTTGCAGCTTTATCAGGCCACATCAATAAAGACGAGGATTGTGTAGCCTGATCAGATGGTCAAGGGTAAAAGGCATCCCCTCGACCTGTCTCGAGAAGTATCTGATCAGATTGACGATGCGCCAAAATGAAGGATAGATTTGGCCAAGCGTCACCTGGTACTGTTGGCAAAAATCAAGAATAGCTAGATCTATGGGACCCAGAGATGGATCTACAGGACCCAATGTGAATGGGTAGGTGTACACGCTTAAGTACCCTACCTTATGAGTGGTGATGTCCTCTTTAGGAGAATGAATCTCCACATCTTTGTTATCCTAGTTGCAGTCCTTTTTCACCTGCTCGAGCTCACTTTCGGTTATCAAGCAGATGTATCGAGACATGGGCTCACATCGTCCTGGTGTCGATGCAGGTTTATCAATCTTGAAATCGGATGTTATTTCACAAGGCGGGGGAATACACTCCTCGATGCGAGGTGGCACCACCGTTTTACTTCTGGCCGGCAATAATGACTAAGAGGATTTCTCTCTTTGGGGAATAGTTTTAGATGTTTTAGCCATTATGATTTAGATATTCAAGAGAAGAGAAAAAGTTGATGATGAAGTAAGAACAGGTTGAGAGAAGGGTGAACTTAGGGAAGTTGAAGGAGCTAATGAGATTTTAAAAACAATTTGAGAAGTAAAGTTTGCAAAATTGTGAAGTTGGCCTATTTATAGAGGTCACTTAAGCGTATGGGGGAAGCCAAATAGCTGATCATTAACTACCTCTAATTAATGATCTTGGAAACTATGCAGACGCGACCTTTTCAATCACTTCAATCGCTAACATCACGTGATTGGCATCATGATTGAGATATCGAAAGGCTGAGAATCGAATCGTTTCTTATCATTTTATTCTAAGAAACGCAGGGACTATCAGGTATGCCTGATTTTCCGGACTCGAGGTGTCACTTTAAGACCGAGTTCGGGTACGGTCGAGCTTGAGCTCGATGGACCAGACTCAAGCTCGAAGACTGAATGCAATGCCCAAGGATCGAAGTACGCGAGGAACATCGGAGCCAAGCAGAACCGGCTCCGAGATAGTACCGTTATGAGTTTGTTACAAAAGGACAAGATTCCTGTCACGTCCCCAAGATCATGGCGTAAATTTCGGAATAGATTTTTACTAATCAGTACAAATTCGTACTAGGCGGTCATACAGCTGTCCTGATAAGATTCTTTAATGTAAATAGAAATGTACCTTATTTAGGGTTTCCCCTATTATATAAAGAGGACCCCAATCATTTGTAAGGATGATCTAATCATTGGAAAAGAATATACCCTCTACTTTTTGTTCATTGTTCATCAGAATTGTCCTTTAGCTTCACTAATCTTGCTTTATTATTCTTACCTTACTGCTCTTAACCCACCTCGAGGTCACTGGGCTCGAGGTCGATATTGCTTAAGTAACATTGGTTTGATTAACTCATTTCTTTCATTTATACTTTATACTTCTTGATTATTAATTGGTATTGAGTTAAATCACATATCTTTATAGCTATAAATCAAGTTTAATTGTTACTCGTATTTTCACGATAAACAAAAAGAAAAGAAAAATATGAAGAAACAGATTAGAGTTATTATATGTGAGACTTTGATTAGTACTTTTAGATATTAGTTTGATTAATTAAAAAATTATTTTACTTACTAGCCTTGGCTAATAAAGTGATAGATCTCTGTATTCAAAAACCAGAAAATCAGAATACGTTAGTTTAAGAAATCAAAAACAGAAAATTTCGAGCCCACAAGTTTCTTGTGTGTTCTTAAGGAATTTAACCCTTCACTGTTGCCCAAGGTTATGGATTACTTCCTCCCAAGATAAAACGAAAAAATTATTCTGTAATACTAGCAATCAAAATTACAGAATTTTAGCGAACTCAACAAACGTAGCAAATCACACTTGACACTTTGTTTATTTGAAAACACATGCAGCAATGTAGAAAATATGGGAGAAATTTTCGGATTTTCCATATCTAAAAATTGAGGTTAAGCCTCTAAATTTATAGACAAAGAAAGGATGGGATAAAGGGGTGCAATTCAAAAGATACCTCTTCCATTTCCCATTCACAAACCCTAACATAAAGTAAGTTGATTCCATCTATCCCAATTCATGTGATGCAGTTACTATTTGGCCGGAGAATCAAAATAATTTTTCTTTCATCATAATTTTTTTATACGTCTTTTAAGTATTTTGAATTATTAATTATTATGACTTATAGTAATTTATATGCCGTTTCTAAATATGTAAATTTTAGCATAATTTTTTTTTTAGAGATTTTGTATCCGAATTCAGACTGAAAAATAAATAGATTGACCATACTCCAAATCACATCACATAAAATGGGACGGCGGGAGAGTATTTTTTTAAGCGGCCAAAGGTATGGTCATCGGTACTGCGGTACAGATGCTAATTACTCAATTTCTCAGTTTATCAAAGGCGAGACATCCACGCTAGAGAGAGAAAATTCACATAATGAGTACCGAATCCTGAATTATTATTTAATTAATCATCCTAATTAGGTGGAAGCAGATAAACTCTTCCAACTAAAACGTCGGCAGAACCATTGCAGCAACCAGCAAATGAGGCACCAATCTTAGTCAAAGTCCTCTAGAAGCAATAATAGTGCCCTTAATAATACAGAGTACTATTCTGTATGCACAGAATATGCATTAAAAATGGTTAAATAACCATTCATAACCATTTTTAGATGGGCTATTAGAGTTTTTGGACTTTTCCATTAAAATGTAAAATATGGCCAAGCCCTAATAGCAGGGCTGAAAAGTGGCTACACCAACTAATTTTATCGTTGTGTCATGTGTGCACAACATTTCAATTCTCAAAAGCCATTTGATTTTTCTTCCCAAAAAAAAAGAAAGAAGAAAAGAAAGGAAGACCGTGGAAACGACTATGTTGTTATCCATAGTTCTTATTCAGTCTCAAATTTTATTCATTACAATAAAAGTCAGTTAAAAATCAACTTTCCTATGCTTTTATCACCTCTATCACCAATTGAAAGATTAAAGAAAAAATATTGTTGATTGAAGTGAGGAAAAAAACGTGTCTATAATATTTCAATTCTAACCCATCATGCCCCCCACGTTATCGTGGCTATTAAAATATTTCATTATTACTTACCAATTTGATTAAAATAAGGAAAGACAGCGTCTTTCTTCAAAAATGTCTCTGTCATTATTAGCCTCAGCACAAAAAATTTTGATCAAAAGTGTCACCATAAAACAAAGTAGTCTTATCTTCATTTCTTTTAGAGAAAATGGGGACAGAAGCAATATGGCATGAATTATTAGGAAGCAACAACTGGGAAAATCTTCTTGATCCTTTAAACCTCCATCTCCGGCGACTGATTCTCCGGTGCGGCGACTTTTGTCAAGCAACTTACGACGCTTTCAACAATGACCAAAACTCCAAGTATTGTGGCAGTAGCCGCTACGGCAAAAATTCATTTTTCCACAAAGTCATGTTCGAATCGGCTTCAGATTACCAAGTCTACAGTTTCCTCTATGCCACTGCCCGTGTTGGTGCACACAAAGCACTTTTCCTTCACTCTCTATCTCGTGAATCTTGGGATCGTGAGTCCAATTGGATTGGCTATATAGCTGTAACCAATGATGAAGTTAGTGAAAATCTGGATCGTAGAGAAATTTATATAGCTTTTCGTGGTACGACGAGGAATTATGAATGGATTAATGTTCTTGGTGCTAAGCCAGAATCTGCTGGTCCTTTGCTTCATCCAAAATCGCTAAATAAAGCTGAATCAGATGATGGTGATGGAGTCAACGTCGACGATGATGATGAAAACGCGCCTAAAGTAATGAATGGGTGGCTCAAGATTTATGTTTCAAGTGACCCAAAATCGCCCTTTACGAGATTAAGTGCTAGAGCACAGCTTCAGACTATGATTGAAGATTTAAGAGAAAAATATAAGGATGAGAATTTGAGTATAACTTTTACAGGGCATAGTCTTGGTGCTAGTTTATCAATTTTAGCAGCTTTTGATCTTGTTGAAAATGGGGTGACTGATATTCCAGTTTCAGCTATTATTTTTGGTAGTCCACAAGTAGGGAACAAAGATTTTAACGAAAGGCTAAAGGAGTTTCCAAATTTGAAAATCTTGCATGTTAAGAACAAGATTGATCTTATAACTCATTATCCAAGTTCTTTATTAGGGTATGTTAATTCAGGGATTGAGTTAGTGGTTGATACTAGAAAATCACCAAGTTTAAAGGACACGAAAAATCCAAGTGATTGGCATAATTTGCAGGCAATGTTACATATTGTAGCAGGTTGGAATGGGGAAAATGAAGAATTTGAGCTGAAAGTGAAGAGAAGTTTGGCTTTAGTAAATAAGTCAAGTTCTATACTGAAAGATGAGATCTTGATTCCTGGATCTTGGTGGGTTGAGAAGAATAAAGGGGTGGTTTGTGATGAAGATGGAGAATGGATTCTTGCACCACCTTCAGATGAGGACATTCCAATTCCTGAGTATTGACCTTTTCTCCCACATTTGCTATGAGTGGCTTGTTATTTAATTAGTGGTTTGTTTTCTTCGTTGGTCTTGTTTATTGTGCCTTGAGACTTGTCAAATGCGAGTAGGTCCAACTTCTTTATTGGAATTATTTGCTTAAATTGTCCATAGATTTTGTTTTCGATTTTTTTTTTTTTTAAAATGTGTTTTTTCGAAAATGAGTTTTCAAAATTCAAGAGGTGATTCTGACAACTTTTTCAAAAAAAAAAAAAAAAAACCCACTCACAAAATCACTACTTATATTTTTCAAGGGAAATTCATGGCCAAAAATAATTCTAAATTTCAAATTTTATTTTTTAAAAAAGTTGTCAGAATCACCTCTTGAATTTTGAAAACTCATTTTCGAAAAAACACATTTAAAAAAAAAAAAAAAAAAACCCACTCACAAAATCACTACTTATATTTTTCAAGTGAAATTCATGTCCAAACATAATTCTAAATTTCAAATTTTATTTTTTAACCTAACTTCAAATACTATTTATTTTCTTTCAAAAATTATGTTTATGTCCAAACGCCTACTAAATGGGAGATTTTTAAAAATAGCCAGATTTACAATTGGTCGTTCAAAAATAGCCCAATTTCAAAAGTAATCGAAATTTAGCCACTTTTTATGTAAAAATAAATCTGAGCGAAAATATTGTTCAAAACTCGAAAAATACTCCAGTATATTATGCTAGAGTTCCAGCATAAGTATACTTGAACTCCAGCATATTATACTGGAGTTCCAGGATAGTATGCTGAAACTCCAGCATAATATGATGGAGTTCCAGCATAAATACACTAGAACTCTAGTATAATATACTGGAGTTCAGCAGGTATAATGGTCTAGTATAATATATTGGAGTTTGGAACACCAGTGCTCCAGTCTCATGTATATTATACTGGAGCCACCAAAGTATACCGGTCCAGCATAATATAGTGGAGTTCATACACAAGTGCACCAAACTCCAGCTGTTTTTTTCCATCCCTAGCACACTATCCCAATCCATAGTTGCTCTGTTTTTTTCTTTCTTTCCCTTTGCCCTCTTGGTAGCAATGGCTAAACCAATAGAACAAGGATTAACTTATAGTCTGTTTGGCCAAGTTTATTTTTGGTCAAAAGTGCTTCTTTTTTTTTTTCAAAAGTACTTTTGGCAAAAAATTGAGGTGTTTGGCCAAGCTTTTGGAGGGAAAAAAGTGCTTTTGAGTAGAAGAAAGAGCAGTTTTGGAGAAGCAGAAAAAAGTAGCTTCTCTCCAAAAGCATTTTTTTGAGAAGCACTTTTGAGAAAAATACACTTAGAAGCAATTTTTTAAAGTTTGGCCAAACACTAATTGCTGCTCAGAAGTGTTTTTCAAACTAATTAGCCAAATACAAACTGCTTCTCACCAAAAATACTTTTGAAAAAAACACTTTTCAAAATAAACTGATTTTTGCAGCTTGGCCAAACGGGCTATTACTATATATATATAGCTTGAGTCGGAAACAGTAAGTGTATATTTAAGTGTGTATGCACCCAGTATATATATATATATATATATATATATATATATATATGATGTTGGGTTTAATCAAAGTCATACTTCATCAGCTCTCTTTTTTCTATCATACGAATTTTTTATTGGTCTTTTCTTTTGCATTCTGGTGCCAGGGTTTATTCACTGGAAAATGATGCTATAAGTGGAGTAGAAGATGGAATAACATCAATTTCTGAAGATGAAATTGAGGAAGACACACACATTGCTCTTCTAAAAGACTCTCGTTTCCTCATCCAAAAAACCAAAGCAGTATTCAAACAGACTTATAAAGAAGGTCACTTTATGTTTAGACCATTTGGCAAACACGGCTAGTACTCGTTTTGTTCATAGACAAGTGAAGAAAAGTCCAATTAATTCCACGTTAAATTATTATGTTTGTTAAAAAAAAGGGAGATCTGTGTAAATTTATTTGTATTAAGTTTATATTGATTTGTATTGCTTAAAAGCTTATGCTAGGATGATAAGGAAGCATTTCATTGAACTTGTTCGCGAATGTAAACTTGGGAAATTTCGTTGCACAAGTATGTTTTCTGTTTTTCACTTCATTGCCAAAATCATATCTTCAATACGGGAATAAGTATTCCGTATTAAATGTCCAATCTCGGCTAAATTAAGATCTTCAAAATTGAAATAGTAAAATTTACCAACCTGGCACCAGCTAAATTTCGATTTCTCTAGGACAGTTCATCATTACATGTAAATCAGTCTTGTGACCCAGCAGCACCTAGAGTGTACGGATCGAATCGAAAATCACGGTAAATCGAGAAGTCAAATTAAATTGATCAAAAAATCTAATTAGGTTTGATTTGATTTGATATCGAGTAAAAAAAATTCGAACTAAACTGACGTATAAATATATAATTTTTATTATATACTTTTAAGACTTTATATAGAATTCTCTGTTAGGATATACTATAAACCATGTGTATTGTTATAGTATTCTTTATGGAATAATTGTTTATTTATTTATTCAATTCAATAAAGTTTTATTTTAAATAGATCATGTATTCGTTTGTGTGTCTATTGCTTATATAGTAGATGATTTAGTGTATAAAGTTTAGCATATACACGGAAGATTAAATCGTCGGTTCTTATAAGTCATAAAGTTTATGTTCACAATCTAATGATGGAATTGGACAAGTCATAGGAATGGTTGTAGCACAAGATCAAATATAATTTATCTTGATTATGGTAATGGTCTATGATGATAGGCTATAATTGCGTATTTTAGTCGCTTATTACACTCTAATTTACTGCACTATAGTTGAGTTTACGCTTTAATCGCTAGTGTTTTGCACTAACGGTGGGTTTTATGCCTTGTAGGAGTGATTTCGAGCTATATAGATGTTATGGAATGAATTCAAGTGATTTGGAGTTTTGAAGTCTGAGTAAAAGCTCAAGGAATTAAGTCGGGATCAGGTTCGAGGATCAATTTCGATAATTAAGACGAATGAAGACTCGAGGAGGCATATTGCGCACTATCTAGTAAAATAGACATAACTTTTTTCTCAGAACTCCATTTGAGCTTTACAATATATGGTTGAAAAGCTAACTCAAAGGGCTACAAACTTTCATGTTTTACGTTTTTCAAAATCTCAAACGGAACAGGGTGAAAAAATGCGATTACGGTAGGACCACGGTAGAACACCGCGGCAGAACATTACCAAAGATTCAGAGGACCTATTTGGCTGCGGTCCTGGCGTAACCGCGGTGGGACCACGACAGAACATGTAAATTATATTT
>MU730706.1:0-13225 GCA_026770625.1 Nicotiana glauca
TTTTCCACACTGCACTATTCCTAATTCTAATGGTATCTTGGGTGTAAGCAATGCCGGGGATCCCTGAGATTCCTTGGAACCTTGAAACACCCTGGATAATGAGAAGGCTTTGAAAATCTGGATCCCGGAGTTGGTTAAATACATGTTATTGGACATTAGGATTGAATTAGGCTGCTCGGATCTAGCTGTTAGCTTTTGATGTATCTCTTAATTTCTAGTTTGATTCATTGGGTTGTAATAATTTTGTATAAAACTCGGGGATTATAGTAAAAGGGTGTGGGAGGGGTCTTTATTTTCCTTGCATCCAAAGGATAGAAATCATGACTTAGGATTTATTTTATCAAACTAGAAATCCTGCTTATAGGAGCTTTAATAATGATTCAATCACATAGAGACTATGCCTATAGGATTTAACGCGTAACTCACCTTGAAAGCATGTCAATAGGATTTAATCCTCGTGTTCTGTAACTAGCATCACGAGATCCTGCCCGTATGAGTGTAAATTTCCTGAAAATTAATAGATATCATGTCTATAGGATACGCATATTCATTAGCCAAATTTTAGGATTAATTAAACAAGCATCTTTTCACAAGTTCATTAACAAGTGCTAAAATCGATAACATATATATCATGCCTATAGGATTTTGCATCAAACTCGTTTGGCCCTTTTAAAGCAGTAATAATTGGTTAATTGGTTCTTAGACGCCTAACTTAGTAACGTTTTCAAACTTTAACCTTTGATAAAACTCTTTTAAACTAGTGTGCATTTGTCCCAAAAATCGAGTTTTTTCTTCAAATTTGCATGTCTTTCTAATACAGCTTCTCTAATATTCTGCCTAAATGCATTTCTTTTCAAAACAATCCCTGAACTCGTTGTTTAAATCAGTTCCGCAATTTACTCTTTAAAGTCTTGTCTCTTATGGATTTCAACAACTACTCTTTCTGCATGTACAATTGAAACAGTTCCCCGATCCCTTTTGAAATTCATTTCTTAAATGATGTCCTAAGTCTGCAGTCCCCCTTTTCCTTTAAAACACTTCTGCATTAGTTACTTTCTAAAAATCAGTGCTTTCTTTAAATGCCTTAATATCTGACAACTGTATCCGAGTTGCCTAATGCAGACTTTCTGCCTAAACACATGTGTTGAACCAGTCCGCTCGCTGCTTAAATTAAATCTAAGACCAAACCAGTATTTGTTAAGGTATGCTAAACTAAATGATTGTTTGATTTCTAGGGTTAATTTGAGCCTTGTATGATTGTTTGTTCTCCCATTTTACTTGCTACTTGTTTTGAATGTCGAGTAGAATTTTATCCTTTAAACTCCATAAAGTCCTCCATCCCTTTCTTTCCCTTTTAGGATTAGAAGTACTAATACCCCCGGGACTGATAGGATTGGGACGGGTAGTAGCATGCGGTATGTAAATGATACCGTTTCGTGCTTTGATACCTTGACGGGGTGGGAAGGGTAGACATGAAGATGATGATTACACGATAACACTATGCGTACAACTAGGTACCGGTGTTGTGCGAATGATCCATGTAATGTATAAACCTAGGACCCCCTCCCTCTTTATTAGTTTGTTATTTTCAGATTTTTTCAAAAGTTGCCCAAACCTTTTTCAAACTTCCGTTTCTGTTTATTTCTCTAAGTTATTTGCATCATTATTTGATCTCTCCCCTCATTGCGTATCTCTTCTTAAATTGCAAAAGTGTTATCTTCTAAATTTCAGCATCTTTAAATCTTTTTTTACACTTTTATTTGTAACAGTTTTCCTGTATTTGCAGTGCTTGCTTGTTTACTTATTTGCTTGCATTTAAAGTCACAATTGTAGCATGGCCGGGAACCACACTAGTGGATCTTGAGGGATGCCTAACACCTTCCCCTCGGGATAATTTCAAGCCCTTACCCAACTCTGGTTTTCATCTTTAATTCTTCTTAAAGTGTCCTAATGCACTATAATCATTAGGTGGCAACTCTCCAAAATCCAAAACCCAATTCCCAAACGGGAATAGAGTTGTCTTCCCAAATGTCGTATGCCCGATTCCACGAGGAAAAAGGGGGCGTCGACAGCATGGCGACTCTGCTGGGGAATTTCTTTAGGCTTTTACCATTGCATGTTATACGTGACTTTATTGCCTTCTTTTATTGCTTTTATTTAATGTCTTTATTTGAAACTGACTTGTTTCTTTTATTTTTTTTTTGTTTTTTTTTACTTTCACCGCTTTTCCATCAATGTTGTTGTAATTTTTTTTGAGCAATCATTGTAACTTTATTGTATGAACGTGAAAATACATGTCAATTTGTTTCATCCTCGTAAATTGCATCTTCAACATCATATTCCACTCGTGACAAACAAATACTATAGCAACGCTTATAATGAGTAGTTGCGCACTTCCAATACTATCACCCTCTAAATTTGGCAAAGGCGTATTTGCGGTAAAACCAGTCGATCAACGGTGTAGTCAACGGTTCTGTGCCTTTCCCTCTTGAGTTGTCCGCTCAAGGGTGCCAGTCTAGCACTTCAAAATAGAAACCTTACTCCGTTAAACTGTACATGAATCATGGTCAAAACTAGCCGAGTCAGTTATGTTGTCCACATAAGGACTCATTAAGATAGTCTTGTCCAAAGTCCACCGGGTTTCCTTGAAACCCAAACGGACGCCTTCATGTTCTGTGCATTTATTTGGAGAACTTAAGTGCTTTGCTATGCTAATTATTGATTTAAATAGTCGAGTCTAGAGGGGGTAAGGGCCTAACACTCTGTTTAGCAGAAAATAAGGCACGAAATCCCTAGATTTGGCATGGTAACCAACATTCATCAAGGCTGCTGAATTGGTGGAATGACCTCCACTCAAGTGATCAAACACTCGCCTGCAAGTACCTAGGGAATCTGCCTTCTCTCCTAGAGATTCAACCCAACAACAGAATCATAGAGGCTACAACGTTGTTCTGGGATAGCGACAAATCTATGTTCCGCTTTGGTGATCTAGAAATGACTCCTTTACTTGAAGAGATAGGGGGTCTAGGTGGGATTCCTTGGGAAACTTCGGGTTTGCTTATGCCAGAAAATCTCAAAGGAAGGGGTTTTCTTAAGATGATGGGATTGAAGAAAAACCCCGACTTAACCTGTTTGAAATACTCCTACATCCCGTTTGACTATCTATATGAGAGGTACGGCTATAGCAAGTCATACCGCACCTATTCAGACGAATTTGCTATCACCTCATTGGGGCATGTCCATAGAAGGGTTTTTGTCTTCATGTTTTGCTTTTTGGGGATGATCATGTTCCCTATAAAGAAGGCTAGGGTCCACACCAGACTAGCCATGGCAACCAAAACTTTGATGGAAGGGATTAGTGGGTAGACTTTCAGCATAGTGCCCATGATCATCGCCGAGATATACCGCGCCTTGGACAAGTGTCAACAACAAGGTAGTCATTTTGAGGGTTGCAATTTATTGCTTCAGCTGTGGCTCATGGAACACCTCCAAAAAGGAGAATATCGACAAGAGATTCTACACAGAGATTGGGATGATCATATCGCCTTCCACCAGCCAAGGCATATGAATTATATGCCTAGAATGTTCCCACAGCCAGAGGACGCTAGAGAATGGGTGGAATTATTTGAAAATCTAAAAGAAGACCAGGTGCAGTGGATGTTTGAGTGGTTCCCCATGGATGAGTTCATCGTTCGATCCCGAGATGCACCATTTCTCATACTGATTGGCTTGAGGGGAACTTATCCTTACGTTCCTCTCCGAGTCATGAGACAAGCTGGGAGATAACAAATCATACCGAAGGTTGATAAGACAAGTTACCTCAGGGCTGATTTCCAGGATGACGATAGCCCTCACCGGTGCCAAGCTCAGCATTTGTGGCATTGCAAGATCGTTTTGGAGAAAGAATCCATCGAGCCAGACAGGTACCACGCCGGTTATGTGCCTCATTATTTGGGTTGGTTAGAATACAATGGCATAGGTCAGCCAAGATCCGTTCGGGGTCACAGAATTATTGACGAGCATGCTGAAACATGGGCTAAGTATAATCAACTGCGCAAGAGAATCCGAGAGTGTGAAAGTGAGCATCAGGAAATACAAGAAACCCATCCGAAATTGATCGAGGACTGGAAAGAAATGGCTGTCAGCGCCAACAACCAGTTAGGGTATTTGGAGCAGGGTCTAGTAGGGCTGGAAGGAAAGTTCATCTAGAGGATCGAAGACTGCCAAAACGCTGAAGGAAATACAGGCGGACATCTGGCCCAAGCCTACTTACTGTTAGGACTACGCGAGTTGGTGGAGCTGTTCGAGGGAGACAAGACTGCCAAATCTGGGGAAGGTACTTCTGGGACCAAATAGTTAGGAATCCTTTATTTTGCTTTAATGATGTGATAAGGCCAATGGCCACTAGTGACATTTACTTTCTATTATTTAGAGTCGTTTGGGTTCATCTTATTTTTATCAATAAAATGAGGCATTTAGCATTATAAGCTCTCCAAAATTATTTGTCGCTAGGCCTACCTCGGGCACAACGAGGCACCAAAATTAGGACACGATTTACATTCTCGCACAATGTGTTTAAATACTGCAACATTTTTCCTCAGAACCCACACTAACTTATTACCTTTTTTTGTTTTTCTTTTATTTTTATTCCCCTCCCCAAAGGTTAGTTCGTGCATTCTGGCACCATCAGCGTATTCCACAAGATCCAAGGGCCCTCCACCTCCTCCTCCTCCGAGTCCTGTCTGGAACAAGAACAAAGGAAAAATGGAAAACACAAGTGAGAGAAAGGAGATTGAAAGAGAGGAAACTTCTATGGGTACCCCAATTGCTAAGGGAACTAATGCTCATCTTGAACAAAAATTGCCGAAATTCCAGGAAGAGTTGGACCAACTTCGGAACTTGGCAAGCCTATCATTCTCTCTTGCTGCTCCTGATGTCAACACCCAGAATCCCGCACCTCCACAAAATACCCCGCAACCACAAATACAACCTACTCACATCCAAACCTGCAACACATGCAACAACGCTCCATTACTCATCCCCGAGCCACTGAAAACCACAAATGACCATCTCCATAACACTCCTATCTTTGTGGAAACTGTACCTCACTACACCCAACCGATCTCAAATGCACCTGAATCGGATGACAAAGACTCCCTCATCAGGAACTTAGCAGCTGAGCTCAAGAAGTTAACTAGCTGGGTCCAGTGTGTCGAAGGTAGAAAAGGCATTGAGGGGCTGAACTATGAAGACTTATGCATTCAGCCAGATGTGGAACTTCCGGAGGGGTACAAACCTCCCAAGTTCAAAATGTTCGATGGAACCGGAGATCCCAGAGTCCACCTGAGGACCTATTGCGACAAGTTAGTTGGGGTTGGAAGAGACAAGAAAATCCGCATGAAACTCTTCATGAGGAGCTTAAAGGGAGGTGCACTATCCTGGTATATCAGTCAGGACCCCAGGAAATGGACGAGTTGGGTAGGCATGGCATCGGACTTCATGGATAGATTCCGTTTTAATACGGAGAACGCACCGAATGTGTTCTACATACAGAATTTGAAGAAGAAGCCCACCGAAACATTCCGCGAGTATGATACTCGTTGGAGGTCAGAAGCTGCAAAGGTCAGGCCAGCCCTGGAAGAAGAGAAAATAAATAGGTTCTTCGTCCGGGCTCAGGATCCCCAATATTATGAAAGGTTGATGCTGATCGAGGGTCAAAAGTTCTCTGATATCATCAAACTCGGAGAAAGAATCGAAGAGGGCATCAAGAATGGTATGGTAACAAATCTTGAAGCATTGCAAGCCACCAATAAAGCTTTACAAACTGGTGGCGCGTCCAAGAAGAAAGATGTAAGTGCCGTGATGATCGCACGGGGAGGAAAATCACCACCAAAATACCACACTTACCCTTCACCTCCACTTACATATCAGACTATCCCAAATTACCAAGCACCCGCACCCTCCCATCCACCTCCCGTTTACCAGTCCTCTCCACCTCTCACATATCAACCCACCTTACCCAGATACTCTCAACCAGCACCTATTTACCAAGCTTATAATGCTCAACCCTCTCACTATCGATCACCACCCACACGTCAAAAATTTTCGAGACCCAGACCAAATTTTGACCGAAAACCTCCCAGACAATACACAGCCATCGCTGAGCCAATTGACCAACTATATGAGAGACTTAAAACTGCTGGTTATGTCACTCCTATCCCAGCCAAAGCTCCAAAAAATCCCTCCCAGTGGATCAACCCCAACAAGACCTGTGCATATCACTCAGGCATGAAGGGGCACACCCTTGACGAGTGCCGTTCATTGAAAGACAAGATTCAGACTTTGATCGATAATAAGGTTATCGTAGCAAAGGAGACCGCTTCTTATGTTCATAACAACCCCCTGCCTGACCACAAAGGTGGAGACATTCATATGATTGAGATCGAGGATGATTGGGACCCCAAAGGGTCGATAGGTTTGATTGCTGAAGGGGATGAACCAAAGAAGCCAGCGGTTACCCTTAACCCAATTGTTGTGCAGAATCAGCCCTCCAAGGAAGATGACGTAAATATGTCTGTACCTCTTGAATTTGAAGCGCCTCCTTCTGCAAAAGGCGTCCGGGCCGATTGAAGTTGAATTTGGGGTTCCAAAGGCACCTACACCCTTTGAAGTTGCTGTGTTACCACCAAGGGTGCCTATTCCAGTAGCAATGACTGACATAGTACCATTCCACTCGAATGTCGTACCATAGGATTACACTGCCGAAGCCAGGAGAAAGGGAAAGACCAGGACAGGAGAAATGACTGCCGCACAAGGAATGACTAGAACAGGGAGGGTCTACACCCCAGAGCACTTAGCTGAATTCGGTAAGCAAGTCCCGGGACATCCCATTGAGATCGAACCCGACGATCTTTGGAGGAAAATACAGGCTAAGGAATACTCGGTCGCTGAACAGTTGAACAAAACACCAGCACAGATATCTATCCTAGCTCTTCTGCAAAGTTCATATGCTTACAAGAATGCCTTAATAAAGATACTGAGCGAAGCCTATGTGTCTAGCAATATAACCAGGGGTGAGATGGCGAATATGGTGGGGCAAGTGCTAGAAAGCCACAAAATAACCTTCCACGAAGACAAATTGCCGCCAGAGGGTTTGGGTCATAACAAGGTACTGCACATCACTGTGAAATGCGAATATTATTTCATCACCATAGTCCTGATCGATGGAGGATCCAGCCTCAACATATTCCTACTTGTAATTCTCAGAACTTTGGGAAAAGGCCTACACGATATCAAAGACGGGGTTATCAATGTCAAAGCCTTCGATGGGTCCCAGAGATCTACTATTGGAGAAATCATCATGTGCTTGCAAATGGGACCAACATGGTTCAACATCGACTTCCAAGTGATAGACGTCCCAGCATCCTACAACTTGCTGCTAGGACGCCCTTGGATCCACGCTGTCGGAGCCATAGCATCGACCCTGCATCAGGCGGTAAAGTTCGAATGGAATCACCAGGAGGTGATCATTCATGGCGAAGTTAGTAATCCCATATATAGTCGCCAGACCATCCCAATGATCGGGGGCAGAAGGAGAATAGGCGGAGAGACATACCACCATATCGAAAGGGTCAACGCTGTAGACAAAGACAAATGGTGGGACAACAATATTGAAAGCATCCTGAATTGGTGTGGGTACGAGCCCGGAAAGGGACTCGGCAAGAATCTCCAGGGGATCACTAAGCCCATCACTGAAGAAGCATGGCACTACCTTTGGTTTAGGATACGGCTATACTTGGGAAGAATTCCAGAACTGGACACCACCATGGCGCGACCCCTACTATCCATTGGAGTTTCTGATACCTAGCCTGGATCAAACCTTCCAGCCAGCAGAAACTATATATGGGTCCGAAGAAGATGAAACATTGGCAGCCATGAAGAATTTGTTCCTAGAGGATGATGATATGGACTGTTGTGTTCTTTTTGAGGAGGAGGGGGAGAAAGGCCCTTACATACAAGCCGCAAGCAAAGGAGACCGCCTCAGCAACTAGTCAATTAGTACCGTCAGTGCCCGGAAGGCTTCGGGGTAGCAAGGCTAAACAAAAGCACCATGCATCTCATTTTTAGCTTACTAGTTGATTTTCTTTCCGCATTGTCTTTTACTTCAAAATGAGCTCCGATGTTTCAAACAATTATGGATTTAATCAAAGCATTTCGGTTTATCATATATATCTTGCTTATTATTTTCTCTATCATTTACTCTATTTTATACAGCATTACTATAACTTATCTTGATGATGAACCAACGACTGTGACTTGTAACAACACAACGCAACAAAAGGACATAGATTCAGAAGAAGATGAAATATCTGAAGAGGTCGTCAGAGAGGTTGAGAATTTTAAGAATAGACCTAAGTCCAACTTGGAAGAAACTGAGGTCATTAATTTGGCAGATGTAGGGAATGTCAAATAAACTTGCATCAGTGTTCACTTGTCGCCATCAGAAAGGGAGGAATATAAAGAATTTTTGAAAGAATATGAGGACATATTTGCCTGGTCGTATGATGATATGACTGGCCTCAGCAAGGCCATTGTAGCTCATAAGTTGCCAACAAATCCAGCTTGTCCGCCAGTAAAATAGAAGCTCGAGAAATTAAAACCCGACATGAGTTTGAAAATCAAAGAAGAGGTTACTAAGCAAGTCAAGGCTAAGGTTCTCAAAGTGGTCGAGTATCCAACATGGTTAGCCAACATCGTGCCAGTACCAAAGAAGGATGGGAAGGTTAGAATCTATGTCGACTATCGGGATCTCAACCGGGCCAATCCCAAGGATGACTTCCCCTTTCCAAACATACACATTCTTATCGACAACTGTGCCAAGCATGAGTTGCAGTCTTTTGTTGATTGTTTCGCTGGGTATCATCAGATATGGATGGATGAGGAGGATGCATAGAAAACGGCTTTCATCACGCCGTGGGGAATTTATTGCTACAAAATGATGCCATTTGGATTGAAGAATGTTGGCTGCACCTACATGAGAGCCATGACTACTATCTTTCACGACATGATACACAAGGAGATCATATGGAAGATCTGAGAAAGTTCTTCAACAGATTGAGAAGGTATAACCTGAAACTGAATCCCGCCAAGTGTGCATTCGGGGTTCCTGCCGGAAAACTACTGGGTTTCATCGTGAGTCATCGAGGAATAGAATTGGACCCATCAAAGGTCAAAGCCATCCAAGAATTGCCACCGCCAAAGAATAAGAAGGACGTGATGAGTTTCCTGGGGAGACTCAACTATATCAGCCGGTTCATAGCCCAGTCCACAGTCATTTGTGAACCCATCTTTAAAATGCTAAAGAAGGACGCTGCTACTAGATGGACCGACGATTGTCAGAAAGCCTTTGACAGAATCAAGGAGTACTTGTCAACGCCACCAGTCTTGGTTCTGCCCGAGCCAGGAAGGCCCTTATTGCTTTATCTTGCAGTTTTGGATGAAGCATTCGGTTGTGTTCTAGGACAACATGATGAGACGGGAAGAAAGGAGCAGGCCATCCACTACCTCAGTAAGAAGTTTACCCCGTACGAGGCCCGGTACTCCTTATTAGAGTGCACCTGTTGTTCTCTGACTTGGGTAGCTCATAAATTGAGGCATTATTTCTATGCTTACACCACTTATCTCATATCCAGGATGGACCCACTGAAGTACATTTTTCAGAAGCCCATGCCCATTAGCAAGCTCGCCAAGTGGCAAATCTTATCTGAACTACTCCTGACTTGATTCCCGTTTAAGAGGGGATACGTAGGTAGCCCTATAGGTTCGGTCACAATTTAATAAAAATCTCATTTCCCCCTATTATTGGAACTGGGGTAGAATTTTGAGGAGGACCCTCAAAATTCCGAAGTTGGTCTTCAGCCACTCATCACCAAGGATGTCACCTTAGTAAACTGGGGCAGAATTTTGAGGAAGACCATCAAAATTCCGGAGCGAGAAAGGTTGCAATGCTTTGAACCACGTTGCATTCGTTGGTTCATTTAAACAAAACTATTTTCTACTTACGTTATATTTGTTAAATCATGCATAACTATGATAGCTGTTTTTAGCAACGCTACCCCAATGATACGCGACGCTGGAAGCCACGGGAAGGCGAACTAACCTTTCCCTTTTACAAAACTCACGATTTTCTTTGGATCCAGACTCCCAAGTCACAAAGTTACTAAACATGTTACGCAATCACATTGAACCGTCGTGCCTGTTTGCATTTTCTATCCGCACGCAATATCCCCAGCAGCCGCAATATTACAATCAGTTACCAACTATCAGCTAAGAATCCTTGTCTTCTGCATTGCATAAGGCTACCTTTCTGCCTTCCGAGACTAAGCATTGTCTCCATCCGCATTTCCTGCATTGCATAAGGCTACCTTTTCTGCCTTCCGAGTCTAAGTGTTGTCTCCATCTGTATTTCCTGCATTGCATAAGGCTACCTTTTTGCCTTCCGAGACTAAGCATTGTCTCCATCTGCATTTCCTGCATTGTATAAGGCTACCTTCTGCCTCCCGAGGTTAAGCTCTACCTCCACTTGCACGGCTGAAATATTACCACCTTTACTTACGTCTTGCAATCGGCTGAAATATCGCCAAACTTTATTTAAATTTCCCTGCCGGCTGAAATATCGCCATTTACATTTCTTGCATCAGCTAAAATATTGCCACCTTTGCTTATGCATTGCAATCGGCTGAAATATCGCCAAAACTTTATTTAAATTTCCCTGTTGGCTGAAATATCGCCATTTACATTTCTTGCATCGGCTGAAACATCGCCTGTTTTATTTAAAAAAAATTTGTCGGCTGAAATATCGCCAGTTACGCTTTTGCATCGACTGAAATACCGCCAAATCTTGCATCTCATGGGCTGAAATATCGCCAAACTGTCCAAAGGCGTCATCGTTCGGAGGCATCATCTTCATAGCCCGAGAACACCATGCCATGGCCCGAGGATCCCACTTTATATCTTGCACATCATTATTCAAAGGCATCATGGTTTGGAGGAACCATTATCATAGCCCGAGAACATCATTTCATAGCATGCGAATCCTTTAATTTTGCGCTTCACGGCCCAGGACATCATGGTCTGAGGACGTCATCCTAACCGTCCGAGGACAGCATTCATGGTCCGACGAAAACTTGCATCATGTTTTAGTCTATGCACAATATACGCCTATATTGCTCACTTGTAGGTACACCGGCTGGCTCTGGCCTTCTCAGCAGGAGCGATTCCACTCCGGCTCCCGCAGCCTATCAACTTCAAAACACCTCTTGCTTCCCCCCAAGCGTTGTGTCCGTCCTTTCAAATCTCCATCGGCATGTTCCGTCAATGGTTCTTGAACTACATACGACATGATTCCTGTAAAACTAGGGATATCTAGGCAGCTCAAAAACCAGAGCTCGGTCAAAATCTTTTCAAAACGTCGCTTCCGGTCAAAATTGGCCATCATATCTTTACCCGACAAATTTTTCATCCTCCTCGAGTAAAGAGGGGCAGCTGTGGGTACCCAATTTTTCCCTATGTATTTTTATACCCTAAATACTTCCAAAATAGCATATATAAGTACAACAAAAGGGTTTTGGCATTTTAATAATTTTTAAACTAATTTATTGCCTATTTTTATACCATAAAATACGATAATTATTCCCAAAAAACTATCATTTTGGTGGACAATTTATTTTTATTCTCATATTTACATCAAAGTATAGCTAACATGATTTTTGCATATTTTTACAAATTCGTTTGGTATTTTTTAAAACTAAATTGCATATAATTGCAATACTAGCCTCTTTAAGATTTTATAGTATTTTATAATTATAAAATTGGTTCCAGTATTTTTAAATTAATATTTATATGTCATTAACTGATTCAGTACCTTTAATTTAATTTCAAAATCATTTCTATCATTTTATAAAAATAAAAGGGAAAACTGGCTATTTAAGTTTTGGCCTCATTTCATTTCAATTATAACCCCAATTCCATTTCAATTTTAGCCTAAAATCAACCCAATTGGACCGGCCCCAATTTCAATTTTAACCCGACGCCCCGATCCAACTATTTAACCCGCCCGAATTTCTTTTAATCCTGGCCGTTGATCCTTTTGATCAACGGCCACGATCACTCCTTTCCTTTTTAAACTCACCTAACCCAACCCTAACCCCTCATTTCTCTCTAACAGCCGCCTCTGAAATCCCTCATCTCTCCCGAACCCTCTCAACCTCTGAAACCCTAATACCCACCTACCTCCCCCCTTCGACCTCAAACCACCAGAATCCATGGCTAATCTAACCATGAATGACCTTTACTCATCATCTCCTTCTCCCACACGCTTGCTCACTGAAGATTCGAGGCTAGTCCTCAAAGGTCTTCATCCAGACCTTGGTCGATTCGAGATTCTTTGGCCATTTTTGGCCTTGCTCCGGCATGTCTTACCCTCTAGAGCCTGGATTCGACTTTATCAGCTCAGATCCGTTCTCGTGACTTCCAAGCCTTTCTCGTCCTTTAGGGTTCTCAGAGACCCTAGCCTAATCGAGGTTCCTTTTTTGCTTATTCGTCTAGATCTATGCTGTGTGTGTTATTCTAGAGTTTTTCCCCAATTTTCCCTTTTCAAAACTGTTCAAATCCTATTTTTAGAGTTTTCTAAAAATGGTTTCTAAATGTTTCTGATTCTTTTACTCTTTTTATGTGTGTTCATGCTCATTGTTTTAGCCTGCTCTTGTGTTTCTTACTGGATCTTTTACGGAGATTCTTTTACCTCTTTGTTCACATGTTAGCCTAGTTTATTGACTTACTTTTTGCTATATGTATTCAAGCTCATGCTTTAATTTTTGTTTCTAAAGTTCCGTTTATCATGTTCTTGCCTACCTTTGCCTTAGCACTCGTGGTTTTCTCTTGTTTCTATTCCTGTCTGGGTTCATTGTGGATTTTTGAATCCTTGATTCCCTGATTCACTATGTCACACCTCTTTTTTACGGCGCTTACACCCCGGCGAAAGGGATATAAACATAAAAAGAGTTTTTCCAATTAAAGGACGGTCGGAACGGGATTGGTTATTTAAAATTTTCAGAGTCGCCACTTGAGAATATAATGGTGTCTCAAGTCACCGAATTAATCCCGAACCGAGGAAGGTTTGACTCTGTTACAGTCTGCGAACTAGAAATCCTAGGTAAGGAATTCT